>WUQG02013811.1:0-11747 GCA_011317285.2 Androctonus mauritanicus | reverse complement strand
AAAGGGTGAAAAGTAAAAATAATGGAACACTTTTATTACTTAATGTTTACAAAATGAAAAAGAAAAACATTATTTTTCAACTAGAAAATCAGCCAAAGTTTTTTGCACCAATTTTTTTCCTTTCTTTGTACATCATGCGATAACACAGAATATCATTTTCTAATTTTCAGTTTGTTTCAAGGCTCCTTTTTTCATTTGAATCATTTTTTTCAATCATTTCATATGCTCTTCCAATGGCATTAAATATTTCTTCAAGATTATTCAATGTGAAGTTTTTTCTGTTTGCACATTTTCTTCAATTTCATTTTCTTCATAAGCCTGTTCTTCTATGCTGTTTTTCTTCTGCTGTGCTTCTATTATCCTGAGTTTGAGTTTGTACATACACACACACACACTAATTGTGTTTGACCAATCAGCACCGTTCATTTTGGCAATATTATTTTAGTGGGAATATTTTGGCACAAAATCTTTTCATACTGCATAATAGTGAATCAGTCAGTACTAATTGAAGTTTATTACTCAAATTACTAAACTGTATTATAGTGGGGTCAGCACTGAGTGAAGTTGCACTAAGCAAGATATTCCTGTATAATTGAATATATCCTATAAAAAAATTGTCCATAATTTTCATGAGAAAAAACAAAATTACTTTCCAAACAACCCTATATATTTATAATGCATAATTTTATAAATCAAGTAAATCAAAGAAAATAAAAAAAAATTAATAATTATGCATGAATAATCTGCATCTAAATAATTGAGAATACAAAATATTTTTTTGTCAACTATACTTAAATCTAATCTTTACAAGAGTGTAGTCAGTATCTAGTTATTTTAATTTCTGAATCTAATAGCAGCTTAATTTTTTTCTATTGAACCAAATCATTCATCAAAAATCTAGAATATATCAAAATATATTTTATTTATTTATTCAGCAGATCTTTATACTCTCAAAATTCCATCTTCATATCCTCTGTATAAAAAAAATTCCTACCTCTGCTATTTTTTAATGTTTGAATCCTTTTTTCTTGGTAAAAGAATAATTTTGATTCTACTTTGATAAAGATGTATGATATGAGAATTGAATAAGTAACTCAATTACAGTGCCTGTACTCATAATTCTTTATATTAAAACACTCATTTTTGTTTCTAAATAAACTCTGAAGGTTTTATATTCAGTGATTCTGAATATGTACTGTGTATTACATTGTATCATGAAGTATAACATTTTCTTTTATCTTAAACATTTTTATATTTTTAGAAAATGTTTTAAGATATTTTTAATCTCTCAATATGCATTATTCTGTTATGTATTTTACTATGTATGTATGTTTAAACTTAAGAGCATAACTTTTAAATTTTGCATGTAGTTTTATATCATCCATGAAAATATTTTATGCTGTTTTGTACTCCTTTCTCATCCTTTCATTTGAAAATTTTAAAAAATATAAAAGAAAAAATGAGTTAAGCAAAAAAAAAATATCTACAGCTATGTGCAAAATTTAGACCCTACATATTTCTTCATAATTTTTATTTGAACTAAGTTGGCTAAGATGCATGCACAAATGGTTAATAATTCTTTTCTTGGTTAGTTGCCAATTAGCATCAAAAAATTTATTGCACTTCATAATAATTGATAGATATATAAAATATTAAATATATATTTTTAAATACTTTTTTATAAAAATTTGTATTGAATCATCTATTCATTCATTATCAAAATAACTTGAGAAACAAATATTATAGAAAATTTGAATTTTAGGGGATCGTTTCTGTTAATACTTAAATATTATGCCTATTGAATTTGAGGTGTTACATGATCTTACTATAATATGGTAGTTTACGATATACAGTACAATGAGATGGCTAAACTTTTAGGTTCTGTAGGTGACATACTGCTGAAATTAATGACAATAGTCTATCAGGACCATCATTAATTATCAAAATGGGACAATAAAATACAAATAAAACTTAAAATTACAAAATATAATTTTTACAAATTTTAAATAAGAGCGTGTAAATATTAGTTTAAATATACTGTATTTTGCATAAATAATATACCTAGGTAAAGTATAAAATTATGTGCAGATAACAAGAACAGAGGAATTTATAAAACCCATCAAATCAATAAGCAGAATATAAATGAACCTTAATTAATACTTTATTCATAGATGCACCTAAAACTTTGTACTGCATATTTGTACCAAGTTTTTTATATTCTGACTTATAAATCTAGAGATAAAGATTTGGAAATTGAACTTTAATTGTGATCATGTGTGCATAATTAGTCTGAATATTCAAGTTTACTTCCGAATCTCACATCTCTAGAGGTTTTCGTTTTCAGGAGAGTCCAAGTCTGATCATTGAACTTCATTCTTCAACATTTCGGTTGACGGATGAGATTCAGAATTATCTTGGGTTGGCCATCCCAGGGATTAGTCGATCCATGATAGTTCTGAAATCGTATCTTTATGTATAATTATGATATGCCAGAAGATTGAATTGTATGATTTGCGGGCATAATTGAATAAATTAATCGGCATTTAATATTTTCCGCTAAATATGAAGAAAATAATAATCCAAATGCTCCGTTAAATTAAGTTTAATTGGCCATATTAATTGAAATCTTAGACAATATCGTTAAAATCATTTTGTGTAACTTTAGATATTAATAATAAAAATGTTTATGCATAATTAATCCTAAAAAACAATCGATTTATAATTTAAAACATATAATAAATGACTTTTCTCTTATAATTTTTCGCTTTAAATAATCAATACATGATCAGTTTCTGTTTTATTTTCCAGGGTTTTCTATAAATGCCGACGATATTATGATAAGACAATTGTTGTTTTAACGCCTTTGTATTTGGTGCTTCACTGCAATGTAGTGATATGATAATTTCCATGCAAGTTCATGAATAGAATGTTCGTATAAAATATGGCTGGGAAAGGATAATATTTGAATATAAAGGATAAGTATGGAATCGGATGTTGGAAAATACATCACTGAACTGAACCAGAGATTAAGGAAAGGATATACTGCCCATCTCACTCCAGATGGACGTTTATATTATATGAAGTAAGTACAGAATTACAATAAGAACCTCCTACAACAGAATTGAACGGACTGAATTTTGATATAGTTCATTATAAGAGAGTTCTTTGCATAGAGGTTTTTTTTAAATGTTCAGAGTGCATATTTTTTTTAAATTATATTATCTCTCAAGCAGTTTAGTAAATTTTTAAGGAATTTTCAATGAACATTCTTAAATGTATCCGCTCGATCATCGAATTTTTTTTATTGTTGAATGATAAGTCTGCGTTAATGGCATGCTATTCCTATCCGAGGGTTTTATTACTTTACTGTGTGATAGAAAAAATATTTATTTCTATTTTAATGAATGGTGATATATCATTCGTTAAAACATAGATAAATAGACATTTTAAATCTTATTTAGAACAACAAAATTCTTAGGAAATCACGCCATTACTGCCAATTTTCGTTGGATAAATAAAGCATAAAATTCGGCGATCGAATAAATTAATAATAAACTTTATCGAAATTGATAACTCCATTGAAATTTTTTATATTCTAATTCAAAAATTATATTTTATAATGCAGTATATATTTTTAATAAATTTAAATAATATGATTTTTTGATGAATATAAGAACTGTTATCCGAAAAAATAACAGTTCCTCCAGTAATAATTAAATTTATTACCGATACATTTTCCCAGGGCCGGTTCCATAGGTGAGACGGCAACCGTCCCACGCTTCGGATTGATATAGGTGCCAAAATGAATTATAAAAATATGAGATGTATAAACGAAGGACAAAAAATATTAATGTGACAAAATTCGTACAAAATGACAAAATTGCATTGTTGTTATACTAATAATTTTGTTAATACTACCTGTCACTATAGTTGCAGCAGAGTGCAGTTTTTCTAAACTGAAAATTTTAAAAAATTATTCATCGATAACAACTCAAGACTAACTGAATGATTTAGCAATAATTTCTGTAGAGAAGACGATATCTAAAAGAATAAATTATAACGATACAATCAATCAATTTGCTGCAATGAAAGCTCGAAAAATAATTTAGAACAAATTATATTCTGTTTTTTTTTTTTTTAAGTATTGTAATGTTCAAACTATTTTTGTTATTTTTTTAAATATATATATATAAAACTTGTTTTTATATTTAATGTCTGTTATTCTATTATTCATTAGTTAAGTTTTTAAAAAAAAAATTAAAAGGCGCCATTTTAAAACTTGCCTCAGGCACCAGTTAGTCAACTCGGCCCTGCGTGTTCCTATCAATTTTACCATGATACATTCGCAACCGATGAATCGGGAATCTAACTCTTTGAATCTATTATTCAAGGAGTTAGATTCGAGTCGTCCATAATATATTTTTGCTTTGCTATAAAAAATTGTTGTAGAAAATGAAATATTATTAAATGTAGAGTGATACATATAAGTTTAAAAAATATATATAAATATTTTATTAATTAGGAAATTTAAATATTTTGTTGTTTTTGTCATAAATTCATTTTTATTGAAAATAAATTATATATTAATAAAATATTTTTATCATTTATGATGAAAAGGTAAGAATATTTCATAATGAATTTTGCCGTTTTCAGTATCACAACAAAGGCGGGATCGAGCGGGATACTCGTCCCGCACCCCCACAGATCGCAAAGAAAACAATGGCGTAAAAACTAAATTTTTAATTTGGCGAAAGTTTTTTAAAAATAACTAAAAAACGGGGTAAAGTATAAAAATATCTTTACCCCGGGTACAAGAATACCTAATTACGATGCTGGTCATCATTATAGTAAAGGCTATTTCATTTTAAAAGTGATAGAAAACAGAAGTGGATATCTCAATAAAACTTATATATATATATATATATATACACTAAAGGAATCTATTAGGTACATAAAATAAGCTTAAATTATTATTATTTTATAATTAAATAATTAATAATAAAAGTTTACAGAAAACCAAAATCGATTATAAAAAAATAAATATTACAGTAATAATTTAAAATCCTTATCTTTAATATATAGTGTTATATGATATGATATATGTGCTATAAATGAGTAGAATGATAAATGTTAGATGGATGGATGTTTCACGGTAGGTTCATAATAAATGGAAATGATGCAATACAGTAGGCCTACTGTATAATTGTCTTTACGTGAAAAACAGATGATGAAGTCTAAGCCCAAATTCAGCGGGATTTCGTCTTAAAAAAGGATCAGCAAAATAAAATGATACTAATTTCAGGCCGCAGGTTTTTACTGACAACCAAACAATAACCATCATCAGAAAATAATTAGCATAAGCTATAGTATTCTTACAATTATTATTTCTTACAATTTATTAAATGAAATGTCTTTTCTTTAAACAAATATAATTTATATTTATTATAAAGAGATTTCGTTATTTCATAAGTTTTTTTTATTAGTCTATAAGATGAAAATTAAAAAATATGATGCGTGTTTAAATATAAACTTCTGAATCAAAATTATAAGATGACGTTAACAAAAAGTTACTTCATCTTGCAATATGCATTAAGTATTCTATTACATAATGATTTTTTTTACTGGACATTTGAGGTTTTTATATATAAAATGGAATCTAAAATTTATAATTGATATTTATACAAACGACATAATTACTGTTCTAAACTTCAGAATTATTACGTTTTCTCTGATAAGTAATTTATAAATAACATGTAGCATTAAATTTTCATTATTTATTAAATGAAAAAATTACTTATAAATAACGCGGCTATTTCATATTTTTCTTTGATATGATATAATTCATTTAATGTATAATATCACGTATAATAATCAACATATATTTGCATAGATAAGTGTGCTGTTACCTTAAAAATTAGGATGAATTGATTTCAAAATATCTGGGATCACTATATCCAGTGAAGCGATATTTTTGATCAAATTTTTATAGTCAGAAATATATAATTTAAATTATCTAATCAATTTATATTATATAATATAATAAATGTAAGAAAATTGTTTATCAAATAAAAACATGAAAATGTTGAGTACTCGAGTATTTTTAATTTAAATATTTATGATTGTAATGCATAATGGAAAAGTTATTGATATATGTTATAAAATAATTCAAAGATCTCGAAATCACGGTATTAGAGATCACTCCATTCTGAGATTCCAGGATTAAAATTCTATTATGTTCAGTTAGTATCAGTTTTAGGATAATCTTTATTAAAATGTTAAATTTCCTTCTATGCTATGGCGAATTCCGTGTCCTACACTTCCAAATTTTATGTAGGCATCCTGGCCTGCCTATTGAAACCTATTCTTCAACATTCCGATTTACCCTAACACAGGTGTTAACTAACTTATAGCTGCCAGTAAAAATAATATTTTACTATTTTTTGATATCTCTTATTATCTAAATGCTATGGAGGAGGATGATATTTTATATTTTCGGTTCCATTAAGACATATTTCAGATTACAAAAACTTTATTGGAAATTCAACAAATTTGATAGGCTATCGTGTTCATTAATTACTAGCAAAGTAGATATGGTGTTACCCAGATATTCTTCGAATTATTTTGATTATTAAGTATTTTTTAAAATATTATAATTAAAGATAGTACTTCACAGACACAGGTAATATATTTTATATACTATATAATGTTTTCAAATATTTATTAGCATGCCAAGTTCAGGAAATAATAGTTTTCATATATAATTTCCAACTGTTATCTTGTATAAAACATTTCTATATTATTGTTATTTGTTTGAATTTAATTTTATTGTGTTTTGTTTTCTGTCTTTTGTAAATCAGCAATCTGTATTATTGTCAATCCTTTGATTTTATACGATTTTAATGATAATTTAATATTATATTTCTGAAACAAAATAAATTACACGTTTTATGAAATATACTATTAAACAACAGTTATGTAAATTATATCACCACAAAGAAACTTTCTAAACTAAAAAACTTGACATGTTGTGCCATCTCTTATCGATTAAATTATAAAATTTTGTTAATAGCTGGATTATTCAATATTTTTTTTAATAGACATTCTGAATAAGGGATAATCATATTGCATAATCAGAAAAAACTGAGTCAAGTTTGGCTACTATAGCATTGTCCGGTTAGAAAATGACTCGACACAAACAACAATCTAAATTATCAGGAACTTTCATGATAATTTTCTCCCTTTAACTTATTGTATTAACATTAATATTTATAGAACAATATTTTCTTTAATTATCCTTAATTTTTTTAACAAATTATTATTAAAATCATGAAATGCTATCTATATATATTTTTATTCTCAACATTGATCATTATTTTTACTTTAATATAACAGATGGCGATACATGTTCGTGCTTTCTTCTTTCATAGAATTAATTTAAAAGATCAATGAATATGCAGATAAAATATATACTATATTTAAAATTCTTCCGTTCTGAGAAAACTATCGTTAGGTCAATCGATTATTTAAATGGGAGGATATATTGTAAAACGCACCTCCATTTCCGTCAATGACGTGTTGAAATACGAAGCGACTGGGCATGCTCTGAATTATACAGTACTGTGTATCTTTACTGCCTGTGATTCTGATAGACGCCATTCTCTCAGTTTTCCTGAGGTAAAGTCTCTTTTAAATAAAACAGCAATATTCATTTTTCAAATGAATATTTCAGTTTAATATTTATTTTCCTTATTTCTTTAAATATAAATAATTTTTATAGCTAAATTAACTCAATAATGGATACAATTCCGTAATTGCTTCTTTGATTAATTTATTTTGCGAAAAATACTTTTTGGGATTTTCAAAAATAAATCTTCAGTTTATGACATTATTCGGTTGTGATTTCTTCCACGCGCTGTTGGGATAAATTCTACTGTCGCTTAGCAACCTGGGGGCGCGGTTACGTGTTCCCCTTGGCGATTGGTGGGTTCGCCCGTACCGGCAAGTCTCCCGCCACTGGCTACCGTAGAGTCGAACAGCGAGAGCAGGAAGTGACGTCACGGGAGATGGGAAATCGTGCTTCGTACTGTTTCCCACCTAGAAGGTGCAGGCCTGTTACCAGGTGAGAGTTATATGCTCTTAAATTTGACATTGCATTTTCATGCGCGTAATAATCAAGCAGAATATACCAGATGTGATGAACGTAGTTAATAGAACTAAATCGGAAGGAATTTTAGAGAGAAGAGAATTGCATCAATACTTACTACGGATAGACGAACTAAAAGGCGCCATCCTGCTCCATTCTTGGACGACAATCGATACTCGGGGATGCAGGAACTATTCGATAATACCTATTCTGGGGATTTTCTGTTCTTATTTGATCTTCTAGTAAGCCACAATAAGATGAAAACATCGAGACAATATATAGAAACATTAATATATGTAGATAATTTTGCAAAAATTTAATAAAACAGAAAAAGACATTTAATCACTATTTCCTTTTTTTTGCGAAATGACAAAATTAAAAATTTGGTTAATTTTGTCATTTCTAAAATATCTACAAGATGTTGAGCATTAAATGAATCGCATTTTTTTATTTATTAAAAGAGATCTGATGACGACATTATAGCGTTAATAAAAATGGTTGCCATGGCAATATGAATGTCATCTCAGGGGAGCGAATGGGAATTGACTATACGAAATGATCCTGCTGGGATTTTTTCCTGTAACATATGTTTTTTTTCTGCTGATTTATTTGGAATGACTTAGTGGGAAAGATTTTCTGCTTTGTTAATAACAGTTAAATTGTATAAATAAAATCGTTTGTATATTAAATAGTGGGATTTTAATACATAATTTTAAAGTTTATTATATACAAGTGTTTATTTTAAAGTAGTTAAATTACTGTATTCGTTTTTTTCGATCATTTAGTGCATCATGCGTTACAAATAAATAAATAAATATATGTTACATATATATAATAAACTAAATAGAAATACTGTACACAATGTTAAAAATGTATTTAAAAAATTGGCAAATTTCCATGCATTCTGTAAAGAATAAATATATTAATGGATAGAGTAAAAGGAGTAAGTCTGTAAGCAAATATAAAAATATTAACCTATCACTCAACCTGTAAAAACTTGCAAATTTTTTTACGTTTCGCCATACGTTTCAATAGCACTATACATAATTTTCTCATTATTTCAATTTTAATCTTTGTTTTATTATTTATTTATTAAGAATGTTAATACAGATGAAAATCACTACATATTGATGTATTATTTAAACGGCTTAAAAAATAATAGAACTATTAAGTGTTTAAATGAACTATGAATTTCCTTCCCTAGAAATATTTGCAAGAATGTTCAAATGAATAATTTTTAAGCTAAATCATTTTTTTTTCTTTTCCATAAATTTCCAAATTTCTAGTAATAACTTGACAAGACTGATGGATTAAAAATCTAAATAGAATAACCCTGAACATTAATCACATTGCCACACTCTTGCTGTTATGATGGTTTAGTGAACCTACACTTCATGTCGGAAGGAAGGAATTCATTCATGAAAGTTTTTAATTTCTAGAGAGTATTCATGATAATTTCTTATTTATTTCAGTCATCAATAGAAAATTCTATTGCCATTTATATGTTAAAATATTAAGTAATTATTCAGTATAATATTATCCACAATAATAAAGTAAATTTCTAAAAGTACAGTATGTATAATTAAATTATCATAGCTATCCGAAATGTTTTTAATGTCAATGTATCACTGAACTTTTAGAGAGAAGCGATAATCGTCCCATATCGAAAAGTGCTTTAAAATATAATTTTAATCAATAATCTATACTAAACTCAACAAATAATCGATAAATGAAAATTTTGGTTTGGAAATAATTGTGGTATTAATAAAATAATTTTATTATTTATAATAGAGGGATATAATTTAGCACAAAAATAATAGGATGAGATGGCTTGGTGAATGCTTCGTCATTTTTGCTCATAATCAAAATAATCAGAAGCATTTTGCTTCGGAATAATTTTGTTTAAAAAAGGTCATTGATAGAAATATATTCACTATAACTAAGAAAGAAGTTTAATACTATATAGTAAATTGATATCAAATAAAAATGTGTACCGATTAGGCATGAATACTTAGAAAACGAAGTATCTTAATAATTTAAGCGAAATCTGTAGCTAATTTGTAAGTTACATAGTTACTTTATTATAAACAAACGCTTCAGCCCCAAATGCATTTACAATTTTGGTCAGACATCGCCTGTATAATGAGCATCGTAAAACGTTCATTATCATTCGTAAATTGAGATTTTTTTTAATAATATATACTATGC
Source organism: Androctonus mauritanicus (assembly GCA_011317285.2). Taxonomy (NCBI): domain Eukaryota; kingdom Metazoa; phylum Arthropoda; class Arachnida; order Scorpiones; family Buthidae; genus Androctonus; species Androctonus mauritanicus. The sequence goes on along the minus strand of WUQG02013811.1, from coordinate 1,396 downwards.
TGACAAGTTCTGAGCTATTTGCGAATTTAAACAAGCTGCATATGTTCACATTATGTAGAATTACATAGTTGAATCCAAAATATATTAAAAAGGCATTAATCTCAAATGGATCCGTTGCCAAAAATCAATTTCAAGTCCAAACCTACTTTATTAGTCTACTTTCCGCAGGAAAGTGAGGCTTAAAAGATCACAATTTTTGTGCCCCACAAATAACTTTTAACTAATTAGTAGATTTTGAGGAAATTCTATAGTCATATTCTGTTATTAAAGATAGCTTTGATATCATTTCTTTCAAGTCTTATAAGTACAGTTATTTTAATAATGATGGGCATTATAACTTTTGAAATATTTTTTCGGGATATTTTAAACTAATTAATGGATTTTTATGAAATATAGCAGGATAGTTAAGCCATAAAAGTATATAACCTGATGATACATAAATTAATCCTGTAATATATTTTGTTCATATATTTAAAAATGGTAGATTTTCCAAATTTTTGAGTTTTCTTTTTTGTAACGAAATATAATATTTCAGTTATAATTTTATAATTGAATAGAAACAATTATAACATTGTTTCTAAATAACAATAGGGACTTGTAACAAAATTATACGCTCTTTTATAACAAAATGTAATACTGTAGTTTTTATTACAAAACAATCTACAACTGAAAGAAAGCAAATGTTTAAGTAAAGAATTCATAACTAATTATGAACAAATCCATAAGTAAAGATAAATCAGTGAATTCTAAAACGAAGCCACAATGGTACCTCGACTTATGAACCGCTCTACATAGGAACTTTTTTCATATCCCATTTTGGTCTCTAGATACGAACTTATTCTCGAGATTCAAATCATGATGCTTTATTATAATATATTTCTAAAATATTTTCTATAAGTTGTATAAAAATATCTCAATTATTTTTTGAAATATGCGTATATAACTGTTAATGTGATAAAGACCTCTTATTCTTGATGATGATAAAGATCTACGTAATAACTCATCAAGATCTACGTGATAAGATAACTCAGTTTCATCTGCTTTACAATAAACTCAAAGAAGACTTGACACTCTCTATTCAGTTCTGTGTCGATGGACAAAGTCAAATAGAGTACATACAGTTAATTAGTAAAATGAAAAGTATCAAAGAAAATATCAAAAAGGATGGCAACGAATACAAGTTTTTGAAACACTACGATTTACTAGATAAGTGAAACTGTAGTGAAAGTTAATTTCTCCTATTAAAGAATCCAGTACTATTAAACATTTTCCTCTGTGAGGAGGAACTGTGATGTCTTAAACCAGGGGACGGCAACTTTGCGGGCCATTTTCAAAAAAAATATTTTTAAGCGGGCCGCACAGTCAGGCTTTTTTATTTTTAAGCGGGCCGCACAGT
>WUQG02013800.1:0-11747 GCA_011317285.2 Androctonus mauritanicus | reverse complement strand
CTCTGGAGGACCCGGGTCCTCCAGAGTGGAAAGCCGAAGCATTTCCAAGTAGCCAATCCAGCCAACTATCGCCTGCTGCTTAATAAGCACTAGCTAGAAAATGGTATAAATCTAGATATAAGGGATAAAATAATCGTACTTCTCAGATTTTTCGTGAGAAATCTGAATTATTTCTACGGATGTCTATGTTTCATCTTCTAATTGACCCATCATGAAAATGTGCATAACTATCTCGTACTGTCTTGATAACAAATGTCGCCATACTCCACTCAGGTAAAGTACTAACCAGTAAGTGAGAGAGAAAAATAATCCCTTGCATAAACTGATCCTTCCTCAGAAGTAGAAACCTTTTTTGAGGCCGGAGATCGGCAGGCCGGCCCGGACACTATGATATTTCCAAGCGAAAGGATCCGAGAATCGAATCCGAGTCCTCCAGAATGAAGTTTCTACGTGGCCGATCCGACCGACCTACTGGGCTTATTAATCTCTGGTCGGAGATGATATAAGAGATAATATTCTAAACTTTAAATTTATACAATACATGATTTTACTATGCCATTTGTTCGGTTGCTTCCTGTGGCAAGAATGAACTTGCCACAGGAAAAATAGCCAAACGTTAGAATGCCTATAGCTAAATATAGTATTCTGATTTGCTTTTTGTAATTTAACCTTAACTAAAATCTTGATTGAGAGAGCAGTTAATGTGACACACAAATATTAAAAAATTTTGTATATTTTGTTAACTGTTCTCCTACAGAAATGGAACACAACAAGGACTTTAAGGTTACGTAATTTTAATTATGTCGCTGAATCTTTTAGGAGCTATTTTTGGCGATGGTTACTGCAGTGCTTATGCAGCTTAATCGTCACTGTTGGTAGGATCAATAGGATACTTGATGGATGATGCTGATCGGGCCGAACCGGATCCCTTCTAAAAAATAGAAGGGATGTACGCCTCGGAATTTAACCAGGATCTTCCAAGCAATAAATCAAAGTTTATCACGTAACCATCCAGCCGACACACAGAATTTAGGCCAAACATTGTAGGAAAACATATGTATAGTACACATTTTTTTCATTTTTTTTCTCCCTTATAACCGACCAATTGCTACCAAAAGGCAAAAAGTTTCAGTATCTATTGCGAAGTTCGAAGTCGGCTGGATGACCACGTCGTCATTCAGCCGACTTCGAAATGGGATTATAATGAGGTTTTTGTTAAACATTGATAACTCCAGATTTTTCAGAAAAGACTAGAACTGGCCCATTTAACTCCATCCTTCATTTAACGATCGATTCCATCACTGGATGTGCGGGCTGTAATAGACATTGGAATGCACCTTTGTTTTTATTGTCAATAGATGACGCCACTTTTCAATCTGTTGAGTACTAAATGACGGATGTACTATATAGCTGCGTGATAAAGCATTGGCTTACCATCTGTAGGATCTGTGTTAAATTTCCTGATCCCACATTTGCAAAGTTTTTTCAGGAAGAGCCCAAGGCCGGATCACTGAATCTCATTCATCTCCTAACATCAACCTGCGTATGTGGTGGATCATGGTGGACACTGGAATGCCCCACCGTTCACTAATCTCTGATTGGAAAACGACATAGAACAGCAAATTTCTTTGCTGTTTTATGTCGTTTTCCAAAGAAAAGAAATGACGAAGTGAAAAAAACAATCCCTGCCATGAGTTGCTTACCCTTGCTAAACGATTAATTGAAATGTGGAGGATGGAGATCGATAAACGGATACCCGATTAAATTTTCCAAAGGAAATCTGAAGTTGGACATGGAATCGAATCCGGTCTTGGTGGAAAGCCAAAGTGTTTTCATGTGGCTAACATAGCCAACTGCTCCATCGATTAGTAACTTCTGATTAATGTCCTCGCATGGAAACTTTCTGTGCTTCTATCCTAGAAGTATGGGTTCTATATCTCTATAAGGTTTTTCAGAAGAGATATGGGTACAGCTTGTTGAACCAATATCCTTGATTAAACTTCATATCCTATTTACGGCTGATCCCTTCAGGGACGTGAGCAACCGTTATGGGCATTGAAATATCTCGCCACTTAGTGCTTGTTGGGTGGAAAGTGATGTTAAATTATACAAGAAAAATAGGTTATTAAACTAAAAGATATTTCAGTGCCATCACGGTTCATTCTTACCTATAGTAGAGTCCTCCATCAGGTGAAAGATAGTATTCAATGACGCGGGCCCGGATCTTCCTAGGATGAATGGATTCAGAAATTGAATTCTGGTTCTCCAAATGATAAGCGAACGCTTATAATGCAGCCACCCAGCCGATACGGTTGCTGCATTAGAATAACTAGTAAAACATTGTCAGAAATTTATTTGTAACATCACTTAGCTACTTCTTTTGATTTATTAAAATATATACAGTATATATATAACAGGATAATGAAGTGAATTTCAATATCATGTTTTGTAAATCAACGAGAAGGAATATTTAAAATTAAATTTTCTCGCCATGTTAAAAAAATAATGGTAATATAAATGTGTATACTGTATTGTACTAGTGTTATTTATTTATTTATTTTTTGCATATCTTACGCCCCTTTCCAATCAAGGAGATTACTAAGGGACGGGGCCAGTTCCAACCGCGACCTGCACCCACACTCGTGGAAGGGGACCGGATGGTGAAGAACGGGGACCGCCGGGCCAGGCCCAGCACCCCGAAAAAATTTTTTTAGGAGTTAACAGACCCGGGTCCTTCTGCGTGGCACGCCGACAGCGTTACCACTCGGCCATCCGGCCACTCGTGTTATTCTTCATTCGTTAAAAACAAAAATATTCAAACGAATTATGTTTAATAATTAAATTACTATTTTTTAAAAATAATATTAAATAATTAATTTAAATTATAAAACAAAATATTTTACCGTTAACGTTGCCGGTGAGAAATGCAACAATTCACGATCATTGTTTATTTATTTACTTTTTTTTTTTTTTTTAATTCAATTACACGATTTCCTCTAAACAGGGGGCGTTGTCAGCTCTTTCTCATTGAAGTTTATTCTCGTTTAGAAATTCGTAGTTTTATTTTGTGGTAAGTTTAATTAAATATTTACAGAAATCTTACTTATCAAATTATAGTAGGAGTTTGGTAATATCAGTTTATTCGTAGTTAAGAGATGGGGACTGGGACCAGAGATGACGAGTACGATTATCTCTTTAAAGGTAAGCCTTTCCTGTAAAATATTTTTTTTTTTAAACAATAAGTCAGTTGTGATATGAGTTTATATTGTAAGCGTGGGCAAATATTTCTAAACTGATTCGCCTGCTAAAATGTTCGATGACGGAAACCCGTTAAGTTCTAGCTAATCTCGGATTTTTAATATATTGTTAAAGTATATTTTCTTGTTTATAAGATATTATGTTGAATTTCTATAATAATGACTCAAAAATCTTCCAAAATTATGATCAATAATGCAACATACATATTTACACACCTGTTTTTGAACTGTAATTTTCTCAAGGTTCATATTTATTTAGATGATTAATGTTATACATTTGCAGGATTTTTTGTTAATGACTGTAATTTTGTTAGATATCGTTGGTATTTTCAGCATAATTTTCTGTGTTGTAAAAAGTTCTAGTGGAAATTAAACTACATTTTCATATTTGAAGTCGCTCAGAAGCCAATGCAGTTAAGTCCAGAAAACAACAATTGAGAAAATTAATGTTTTTTTAATACATTAATATTATACAACATATTCAGAAGAAAGAACGAAGCAACTAGTAAATCCTTTAATAACTAAGAAGAATATTATTTATTCCATTTAAAATTTACAAAAATCAGAAAATATCAAAAAATGGACTTAACCGCATTGGCTTCTGAGTGACTCATTTAATAGTTTCATTGCCTTTATAAATATTACTTGATCATTAATTAAATTTTAAGCTTTATTCATAAAAATCATGGTTATGAACAGTTAATGATATTTAATAACAATTTAGTGTAGATTTATAGAAATCTAATCAGATTTAATGATATGAATAAATACGTTAACTTAATTATCTGTAAAATCACACATTTTTGAATTGCAGTTTTGAAAAAGAATTCATATGTTAAGTGATAACTGCTCAGTTTTTGTTTAAATTGTTATTTATTAAATATTAATAGTAGGCAATATTTATATATTGTATATTAGTTTATATCATCGCTATCAAACTTTCTTGGGATCAGTTTATGACTCAAGGATAAAATTCACTCATTATCTGAAAATTTATTATTTTCTTTAATCATAAATTTAGAAATATTCTTCTCTTGAGCATACATGAATAAAATATAAAATTATAACAAATATATAATTAGCATGTTATATCCTAATGAACAGTTCCTAATTAGTAATATAAATTCTGATATTCCTACCTGTTGTTTTATTATTTGCAAAAAATTTGATCTGTTAATATAAAAATTTTAGAATGTATTGGTTTATATCATTAATTTTGGCACATATAAAATAATTATTGATAAATGTTGATAGTGATACTGATTTTTATTGTGTAATTATTTGAGTATAGATATCATAAATTTTCGATTTCTTTATTTCATGATAGTGAATCATAGTTCTTTTCTGTGTAGATATTATTAGATATATTTAATAATACATGAATTGTTTGATTTTATTTCCTTTGTGGTATTCCTTTTAAAAAGTTATTATTAAATAATTTAAATATTTATGAAACATTTCTCAGGTTATAGGTTTAATAACATATTTTATTCTGTGAAATATTTATTGTTTAATAAGTTGCAACTAATGAAAATAGGTCAATGAGTGGTCATATATTAATTTCAAAACAATGATTTAAGTATGAAGAGGAATGTATTGTAAAAGATAATTGATTAATGATAAAACTGTTAAGTTTTTAGCCTTGAACCATTAAAATTCTGAAGATAAATTATAAGAGAATTTATAATCTGAAATTTTCTGAAGTTAGATTTTTTTTTTTATATATATATATAATTAATATATACAATATTAATTGAATTTTTATTGATATTTGCTTATAAAGAGAAGAAAAAATATTTTCTCAGATTTTATCAGTTGATAAATCAGATAAAATTATTATTTTATTTATTTTTGGCATTTTTTCATTATTATAAATTAGATCATCACTTATATTTTAAATTTATAAATTTTTTTTTTTTTTTTTATATGTTACCTTGATTATCAAGGTAGTTGGCTTTTTTTGTATATTATGTGTGTTGATATAGATTTGTATTGTGAATTGGTATGAAGGAGGAAAAAAAATCAAGTACACAGGAAAAATGAATACAATAGAGAAAATTATAGTTCTGTCATAGAAAAAAGAAGCTTTTTACTTAAATATATTTTTTATAAAAGTTATATTTATTAAAATTTTTGAAATATTTTATTCAGCCAAATAAATCTTTTTATAAACAATTAAGCTTTATAAAATATAAGCTAGCTTTAGTTTATGTACAAAATATAATTTTAGATATAAAAATAGTTATTTCTAAAATATTTTAGTAGTTATATATATATATTTTTAAACTAATTATAAATAAGTATATAATGATTTCTATTAAAATCAGTATGATCTCATTCAGAATTTCAAAATTTTCAGTTTATTGTTAGTATCTTTTTAGTTGTGAAACTTGTATGAAATTATATATTTGAATAATAAATTTTTAATAGTGATCCTTTCATGTTTCATATTTTAATACGTTTTTTTCTTTTTTTATTAATTCGAAAAAAATATTTTAAATTTGTAATGTGCAATTTATCATCATAGATTTTTATAAATAGCAGATGATTAGATAAAATTCTTCTAATATGAATAATTAAAATGAATATGTAATGGCTACATTTATCCATTTGAAACAATAATTATATATATTTTAAGATAGTATTTGATATCATTAATAACTGTAAAAAAAATTTTGTTAGTAGCAAATAGGCTAGTCATAGTTTTTGTATCAGAAGTGTATGTTGCAATTGGAAATATTCCAAAATACTATCCTGAAGAAAATAATGTTTCAAGTGTAATGTATTGTTTGGAATTTGCAACATGGCCCAATCAAATTTTTGTTTACATTTTAAAAATACATTCTATTTTGTAAATGCAAACATAAATTATATAGATTTCAGTGTTAATTATAAAACAAAAACTTGTTTAAGTTATAATCACTAAATCTTTATTAAATTTAAGTGAGTTTTTATTATAATTATTTTTATACTGAATCAGGTTTATGATTTCAGTTTTTGTATATCAGTCTGCTGTTGTATATAATTCTATCAGAAACTGCTCTATAATTTATATATTCTGTAGACAGCATAACAAATTTGTTTATGTAGTAAGATAAGATAAATTATTCAGGAAAGTTATTTATTTTATATTTGATCAACAGTAATTAATTATCCTGAAAATAAAAAAATATATTATTCTTCTGCTGGTATTATTAATAATAATAATGAAAATATCATACATCTGCATAGGAACGAAATTTTTTCACACATTAGTGATTTCGGCACTATATAAAAGTATATTGCTGATAATGGCATATGGATACAAGAGTATGCCAAGGATATTTCCCACCCAGGTTCAAACTTTTATCGGCCACCCCTTAAAAAATAACTAAAAGAAATTGCATGTAGCATTTACTACAATGAATAAAATAACAATTTATGCAAACCAAAAATTACATGTCTTATTTATTAGAAACACAATACATAATTTTATATAGTTATTTTTAATATTTTTTTCAAAAATAAACAAAAAAAAAAGAATAACAATAATTTCTTAATATAAACAAAGATTAATTGCACATACCTTTATATAAAATTTACTTGACATGATTTTTTTGTAACAAAATCACTTATTTCCTCCATATCTAAATTAGTAGCAAATTGATGGTCTATGTTAATAAGATTTAAATTATTAAGTCTGAACTGTGGAGATCATTTTTTTATGATTTTCAGCTTTGAAAAGCATCTTTTGCCAGTTGCGACAGTCACAGGTATTGTTAAATAAATTTTTACTGCTATTGACAAATTGGGGAAAACACTAAGATCATTCAAAAATATATATTAGCTCCATAAGATTAAGATATTAGCTACATAAAATAAGTATTTGATATTTATTTCTTGTCATCCGCGTGCAATGTATCTTTCACACCATCGGGTTGGTGCAGCCCTATATGGATAGTTGAAAATCTTTATGTGAAATAATAAATTTTGTGCCTGTGTAATGTGATTATTTTTCTTTATTATTTTAAAAATATTTTGATTATTAACAAAATTTATTGTATATCTTAGTGGTGCTTATTGGTGATTCTGGAGTTGGGAAAAGTAATCTCTTATCTCGATTTACAAGAAATGAATTTAATCTAGAAAGTAAAAGTACAATTGGTGTAGAATTTGCAACTAGAAGTATTCAGGTAGATGGTAAAACTATTAAAGCTCAAATTTGGGATACTGCTGGTCAAGAAAGATATAGAGCAATTACTAGTGCGTAAGTAAATTGAATTATTTTTATAATTTTTTTTTAATTAATATTTAAAACTGATAAAATATCTCTTTTATAATAGATATTATAGGGGTGCAGTAGGTGCTCTCCTTGTATATGATATAGCTAAACATATAACTTATGAAAACGTTGAACGTTGGTTAAAAGAACTTCGTGATCATGCAGATCAAAATATAGTAGTGATGTTAGTTGGAAATAAAAGTGATCTTAGACATCTTCGTGCAGTGCCAACTGATGAAGCAAAAGTATTTGCAGGTAAATATATTTAATTTTTTAAATATACACTTTATAATTTAGGGAAATTTTAGAAAATATTAGATATTACTTTATAATTTATAAAAAGAATTTGGAAGTTTCATGTCACTTTTCCTCGATAGTTAACAGAATTCAAATTCTCTTAAAATTATTTTTCTTGTTTCTCATCTTAATAGCCATGACATTTTTCATATAAATTGATGATAAATAAAATATTTTATTTAATCTGATTATATTGTTAATTGTGAATTAAATATATTTCATTTTTGAATATGACCTTATTAATATGATAAAATATTTTAATATTAATTATTATTAAATTCCTTGAAATGTTACAAAAGAGCATGAAGTTCTTACATTATTAATACTAATTAATATGTCAAGTTAGAATTTCATAAATGAAATCAAATTATACTGTTATAGATCAATGTTTTAAATATTACAAAACACTTCCGATTAATCTATAACAGTATAATTTGATTTCATTTATGAAATTCTAACTTGACATATTAATCTATAACAATAATTCTCTTCAATGAAATGAGAATATCTAATTTTAAAAACAAATCAGTATAAAATCAGATATTAGGTCAAACTTATTAATAAATTTTTTCGACCCTTTTTTGAAAAAATAGGGATAAGTGCCTTTCTTTCTTATTTTTTCAGAAGCTTCATCAGTTGAATTATTTTTTTGGAGATAAAAAGTTAAATGACAAATTTTAAAATGAAAATTACAGCAATCTAGTTAATAAATATTTACTATTTAAATTTTACAAATTATCAAATTAATAATAATTTAAATATTTACTAGTAAAACAATTTTAATTCATTCAGAGAAAAAGTTTATTTCAAAACTCTATGACCCTGGTATATTATCCCATAAGTTCTTGTTCCAATCCTGGGCTGAAATGAATTTTCCTCTATTATAAATTATTTAAAATAAAATTATAATTGAATCCTTAGGTATCAAATAATAATATCTATAATAAAAATTTACAGTCAAATCCCGATAAGACACCACCATTCGTTTGAGGACGATTTTGATGGCTAATCAGGGTTGGTGGTTGATTGAAAACACATGCAGTATAGAAATGAAAATGAACTCCAAATTTATTAAATTTAATAAAATATAGTACATTTATATTTAGCATCCAAACTTAACATTTCTAAAAAATTATATACTTTGCAGTATAGTATATGTACTGTATATGTACAGTACTATATAGAAAACATGTCCATCTGCTGTTCTGATCTCTACTTTGAGTTCTCTGTAAAACACAATGTACACAGCTTACTGTACAGTATCTTTATTTTCTTAGTATGCAGTAAATGTTGGAAACGATCTAATTCTAACAATCTTAAATTTTTTTACAACCAACCAATTTTTATAAGCTTAAAGAGATACATGATTAACCATTAACTCCATTTCTCCCACCCACTGGTTACAAATGAATCCAGAGAGCTTTTAATACTATATACATACAGTACTGATGAACTTTGGGATGTAAATCAACTTACATGCCCCTGGCAGATTTATGAGGACAAATACAATACCAAAAGTAATATTTGTTTAGAATTTCTACTGGCAGATGTGATCTTATCAGGGTTTGCCAATTCTATTAACATAGGGAAGATCCATTTCACCAAATTTCTTGGTGTTCAGCGAGGGTGATGACTTAATGGGGGGCATCTTATCAGAATATGACTGTATAATTATTTAAATAATAATTAAATTTTATTTGAAAGATGACTTTTAGTCATGTTTAAATTATGTTGAACTTAAAGTTCATTCAAATTGAAAATTTTTAAAAAGAATAATTTCAATTAAAAAGTTAAATAATTGTGATGAACTTTGGGATTTGCAAAACTTGTGTGCAAAATTCCAGGAAATGGAATTTTGCACACAGTTATTCCTCTATTTGTCTTTAGAAGACAATTGTCACTTTGGATTTGCATAGTAAAAAATATGCCTTTCATTTGGGCAATCTACAGTCAGTTACAGGTGCCATATCTTCAAAATTTTTTTTATAGAAGTTTAAGTCTATTCTAATGATCTTTAATCTTAATTTTGGCTGAACTCTAGAAGATTGAGAAGTCTGTGATAGGTTCTTAACTTAGTGCATATTAGTTATTCCATTTAATTGACATCAATAATTCAAAAATAATCCAAATAACATAATGGGCTCAGCCTGTCAATTCTCATCCTTATATCCTGATCTCAATGGACTCTGGAATAACCCTGTTTCTTATAACAAACAGTAAGAGTGAAAAATGTCATTATTTATTTCAATTCAAAAATCAGTAATATGTTTGAATTGATGTGAAATAAATTGCAATATATTATTAAGACTACACTATGTGATTCTGTTGATTACAATATTTATTAATAAAATTTTACGAATCATATTATCTGCTACTTAAAACTAAAATATTCATATATAATATGAATTTTGGTTTATCTAATCCTCTACTGACAAACTTATTACAAGCATAATTTACTGATATGACAGGTCATGTTCCAGAACAATGCTATAAAGCAAATATCTCCATAAAGTGAATCGGCCTTTTTTCATTTGTCAGTATATATAAAAGCCTAAAAATATATTTAAACTATCATTTATTAAGTTTGTAATAATGCTAAGTCTAAAAAAACTATGCAAAAGTTAAAATAACTAAAAAAAAATATTGCAATACTGTATTACTAATCTTAAAATATTTTTATTTTTTACTTATGGTGACTAATTGCAGATTAATTATCCACTCACATCTTCTAATATGATTTCTGTATAGGATATATATTTCTATGGTGTAAACAGAAATGTATGCCATAGACATCATTAGATGTCTGTTAAAATGCCATCATTAGGCTATATTTGTCTAATGATGTCATTGTTGTTCTAACAAAATATTACATGGGTTAGACAACTGAGATATTTTTTTTTTACTTACATGAAATACCATAATACCTATTATGGCATTTATATAAACAATGTGGCAGAAGCCAGAATAAAAAATTATTTAAAATTGCAATGAAATAAATGGTTTTTGTAGAATTTTTTGATTCATGTGTTATTTTATGTTTTTTTTTTTTATATCTATTTTAAGAATTATTTTGTGATTAGTTGGAGATAATTCCCCTTTTGAGATATAAAATAAATTTATAAAAAATAAGTATTAATTATTGCCATTTTCCAAAATGAATGATATGACAATTAGAAAATTTAGAACAAAGCAACTGTTAAAAATAAAAACATGAATTCAAGGCAATCCCCGACTTATGCAAGTCAAAACATATGTATGTTAGAGCATATCCTATAAGAATACTAAAATAACACACTTTTTATAGGAAAAAATAATAATTAAAGAATAAGCATATAAGCTGCATAGTAAAGCATTCACTTAACATCTTGGAGGATTTGGATTTAATTTCAAAAATTACAAAAATAAATTAGTGGATAAAATTTATACATGTGATAAGTGATACAAGCATTTTTCTTTCAATTTTATCTGTTTTAGCTTTATCGACTACAATCAGTAAATATTTATTTTAATCAGGAAATTTTTATGTGAGTACAGATTCACATAAGTTGAGGACTGCCTGTATAATTGAAAAGTTGCTTAAAGCAAGCTATACCTGTATAAAATTTTTTTATGTAAAATAAAAATATTTTGCTTCAGTGCTATTTATCACAGACTCCTTATGAAATTTTACCAATTTGTATGAAAGCACTTAATAATAATAATAATAATAATTATTATTATTATTATCATTGTTGTTTATCAATGAGAGCACAGAATAACTCTGGAGCAAAGTGTTATGTCAGACGAGTCAAGACATAGCTACTTGTGATGTTTAATTATGTGTTAACTAATTGTCTGTGTCAGTGCTGAGAAACGTTCTTACTATGTTACATGTATTGAGTAGTGATGCCTTTTGTAGTGTTATGTATGTCTTGGGATGTAGATCTAGTGTT
>WUQG02013789.1:0-11747 GCA_011317285.2 Androctonus mauritanicus | reverse complement strand
AAGAGTAATTTTTTTGTTATTTTTCATATTGTTTTTATGTCAATAAAACTTCATTTCAAGTGTTAACCATAACCCATATTCTCTAATATCGCCACTGCATAAAGGCGCTCATTGGACGTTTGCCCGACGGCGCCGATTAAGTTTGGTGCGGGCCTGTTTATGCCTAATTATAAACAAAATTTAGATTTTTGATATATTGTAAGTAATACTCATTTATTTTAGTATTTTTTAATGTTTTTGATATATTTTAGATCATCATCATCATCATCATCATCATTTCTATTTCATCTACTGCTGAATATATATGCCATCTCCTTTTGTTTCCATATGTGCCTTTCTTGTGCAATCTTCATTCATTGGGAACCAATTATTTTTCTTATATCATCTCTTCATCATTTGTATTTCCTGCCAGAATGTCTGTTTCCTTGCCTTGATTGCCACTTTGTAATTCTCTTTGTCCATTGGTTATCATTGTAGTTCACTGTGTGGCCTGCCCAATTTCACTTACTACTACTAACTGCTACTTTGTCTTCTACTTTGTTTGTTCTCTTATCCAGATATTGGTCTTGCATCCTAACATATATCTTTCCATTCTTCTTTGAGTTTTCATTTCTGTTCCATTTTCTTTGTAAGGATCCATGTTTCACAGCCATATATCATTACTGGTAATATGTACATGTTAAAGAGTTTTTTTTGAGGGATTTTGGTATTCTTTTGTCCCTTGTTGTATTGATTACATGCACAGTATCCTGATAATATCCTAGGTAGAATTTCTCTCATCCATTCATAACAAAAAATTTGAATTCAATGAAAATACCACTTGATAACATTAATAGAAAATTAAACTATTTGTCTACTAGATTGCTGTATTATAAAATGTTAGTTTACATCTTAGGAGTTTCAGATTAGATTCCAGCCACATATCAGATATTTTTCTGATTACTCAGCTCTGAATTTATGAACCCTATCCATTATTTTAAGATCTATTTCATCGTGAGATTGGTTATATTAAGTGAGTGAATACACTTTATTTCAATAATAAGGACCTGGAATTGATTCAATTTTCCATTTGAAATACTCAGTACTCAGTTAAAATGGGCTTTATAATAAGTGCATAATTATAAAATCACAGACCACTTTGTCTTGTCCATCAAGAGATATTAATGAGTTGCAAATAATAAGTGTATTTTGCCATTTATAGTATCCTTCTACAATTTTTTTTATTATCCTGTTTCTATAGTAAATTGGTTCCCAATGCAGAACAATTGTTTAATTTCATGGAGTCATGGAACTTACCACATATTTAGTTTTCTCATAAATTGTTGTTATAATTACAACTTAATAAAAGACTTCAAATCATTACATTAAATGGAAAGTTATGGACAATATTACACATCTCCCTCTGTTTTAATGCCTACTTATAACAGATAATTTTCCATTGCTCAGTAAATATCATTAATGAATTTAAAAAATATGTAAGAATAAAGCCTAGCATGTATGTTAAAAAGCTTAAGCTAAAGCATCTGTTTACTTAAAGAAAACCCAAGCTTTTTGAATTGAACTGACTTAAGTCAGCAACATTACTTAAGATAGAAGGGAGGTATTATAAAAATAAGCAACAAGAGAGAAAGATTATGAAATAATAGCAAGGGGAATAAATAAAAAATATAAGTTAGATGTATTTAGTTTATTTCTGTTTTTTTACTTACTATATATGTTATTTTCTAACATCTTTAGTATTATTATCTGTTGTTGTGGAATGCTTAAATTTTTTCAATTGATAAATTTTATTACATTTAATATATTTTCAGAATCTCAAATTTAGATTAAGTTTGAAATTAAAACGTTTCTTTTTTTTTTTTATTGAATTTTTCTCCATCAAAACAGTTTACCAATCAATAACATTATATGAATATAATGAAATAGAATATAAAAAATATCAGTCAATATAAGAAAACAATTGTTATTATAATTCTTTATTAGAATAATAAAGAAATCTATATGTTTTTCACATCCCAAAACTTGCCAAAAGTTAGATTTTGAAATATCTGTTTAATGAATTTAATCTTAAATTAATAGTGGGAAAAACTTTCATAATTAAATTTTGTAGTTTTTATATATATATATTTGTAGTTGGAAAAAATATCTTAATTTTGATTTAGAAAATTTTTAACTAGATTTTAAAAATTTGAGTCAAGTATAATATAAATTATTTGAAATACTTCATAAAAATAATGATTGATCTTTATCTAGTTTATTATGCTATTTTAGACATTCTCTATGCTGTATAGATAGTAATATATATTTTTTGACACACCGTAGACAATACATATCAAGTTTACTATTAAAAAAAGATGATACAGTTTTAAGCTTCCCTTTTTTTGATGTCCCTAGAGAATTGCCTAAGTATGTATGCATAGGTCATTCATGTGTATTAATAACTATTAAAATATTTGAGTAATGACATCTTAATACCATTAAAAGAATAAAAAAAGAAAACAATGTAATATCACAATATTAGGAATTATTTTGACTTTTGTGTCATGCAATCAATAATTTATTTATTATGAATTTTGTAAAGATAATAAATAAAATCAAAATTTGGAATGTAATTTTAATATCAAGTAAAAGTTTTTTAGCTTTGTCTAATAATTACAAGTTATTGAATTCATTATCCATTGAAAAGTTATTGCTTAGATATAGTTCTAAAGTTCAGTGTCTCTTTTTTAGACCATGTATATCATTATAAAAATTGTTTTGATTGTTATGTCGTGTATTTACTGGAAAGCATATCCGTGAATATATGATACGTATACATATGTATGTATGTATAATAATTTTGTTAACTTAAAAGGTGAATAATTTAATCTTTATATACAAATTCATTTTAAAATATCTGCTATTGGTTGAAGATAGATTTATGGTATAAAGTTATTACCATATTAATTTTATTTGATGTTATATATTATTTCAGATAGAGATATAATTTTCAAAATTGAGAAGGATGAATTTAAAGTTGTTTGTTAAATGATCTTGCCAATTATTAGCTATTTTTTGTAAATCATATATCAAACTGTCACATAGATAAATCATTCCTTTATCTCGTTAAAATTTATACTTAATCATATTTTTATGTTTTACAAGACATTACAGATCAGTATTAATATATACCTCACTTCTATTTATATGATAGATTTCAGTTCAACTTTTCCGTCATTTCCGTATTTTCGGCAAAAGAAACTCTTCCATTATATTCTTTACTTAATCAAATTGGGTGTGACAATGCTAAAGAAATGATTAATGATCTAATGTTAACATATGTAATGATGATAGTGATCATAGACACTTAGCTTTGGTGTTTAAGGGGCAGGTGTGTCTTCCAGAATATTAAAATGTAATACTTTTTACATAACTACTAGCACTTTTTAACAAGATTTTTGATTTATTTAAATTTGTATATTATAATAGAAAGACAAATTTTATATTAAAAATTTCTTGCTTTTTAGCATTGTTTGCTGTTCCCAAAAATTATAAACTTGTTGCTGCACCTTTGTTTGAATTATATGACAATGCTCAAGGTTATGGACCTATTATTTCCAGCCTTCCTCAAGCACTTAGCAGGTAAAAATGAAAAGAACCTTTATAGCAATAATAATAATTTGAATAAAATAGAAGATAATATTTTATTTATTTATTAATAATTTTTTTAATTATTTCAAATAGTTTAAAATTAATATAAAATTTTATTAATATTTTAAATGAATTATGATTTTTAATTGCATTAAGATCTGATCATTATTGATTAATTATGAAATTACTATTTTTCAAATATTGTTTTAAAACATTCATATCTGTTAAATCAATATATCAATCAACTTAAGAAAAACCACAATAAATAATGCACTGCAATAGGTTTTTTTAATTTTTTTTTTTAAATAATCATTCTGAAACAAAAAATTTAAAAATTCACATTTGTAAATTTCATCTATTCTAGAAATTTTGTGTGTGTTCTAGAATACATGAGAGAATTTTTGGCAGTCTCTGGTTTTGATTTTAAAAAGTTTTATATAAAATGAAGATATTTTTCTTCCTTAAAAAAAATCAAAAGTAATTAAAGAATAATTCTTTTAGTTCAAATAAAATTGTTGTTACATATAATCAGTCAAAAATATTAATTGAAAATTTTTAAACTTACAAATTTAAATGAAATAATTTTATTATTCCGACATTATGTTTTGGTTTTAAAAATTTTCCTATTTGGAGAAGACTGTTAATTAATAGGAAAACTTTGTAGTTACTATAGAGTTTTTGTTTTTTTCATTTAAAAAATTTTTATGTTATACTAAATTTGCTGTCATAAATTATTAAGTATTTAAGAAAAAAATTAAAATAAAAATTTAATGGAAAAATCTTGCATCAATTTTTGAACTCTTCCAAAAAAGTAATACCATTATCCGAATTGGCAGATAAGGGTGGATTTTGAGACTTTGCACCAAAATAATGATCTTTAAATAGCTGGTCCCAACACCTAGAAGAACTAACGAGACCAGTTGGGATTGCGGTGAGATTATTGATCCAGTTCCAGCTCACAGATGGCAGATTATTGGAGAGCTGGAACTGAGAAGAATGGGTGTGCGGCCAGTCATTCACAGTGTGACAGATTCCATTTCTCTGTGGTCAGTCGGGAAATCCCCTGGAATGGCAGACAGCTTGGGAATGCTACCCTCAAAGGAAATTGTGGGATTGAAGGTGTCAGGGGAACTGTGGGTTAGAATAAGTAGTAGTTGAAACAAAGTTTGTTACATGTACACAGATACATTGATTTTCTTATTCTTCTCTGTATTGTCATTTTTCTTATAGTTGAACTAATAAAACTGGTTGATATTTTTTAAAAATTTTAATAATTTCAATGCTAAAAATAATTTTGATTATATAATTAAAGCTAATTAAGTGCTAAAGATTTTGAAATTTTAATTTTTGCTTTTTGTCAATTCAGAGATGATAATTATAACTGACTTATATCTTATTGCCAATAGTAAATATTAAGAGAGAGTATTATCAAATAAGTATATTTGGCAATGTTCCCAAGAGATTGACCAGGATTTTCTGTGTTAAAGTGTAATATAGAATTTATTTATTATTATTATTATTATTTTGTATTAATCATATTTTGCAATATGCATTTATTAAAATTTTATTATAGGTAAATCCATTAAAGAATGCTTATAAACAGATTACTTTCTCATGTGCAGTTTTCAATTTCTTTAACTTATTTTATTCCAGGTTTAATTTCAACTACATGTGAAGACAGTTTGTGATCTAAATGGTACATCATATCCCTGCATTTATTTCGTCTTAAAACTTTCCAGACTTTCATATTAATAAAATATCAGTATATATATATATATTTCTGTACGTCATATCGTCAGTGCAGCAGTTTTAATAAAAATTAAACAGTGGTTTTAAAACTATTTTCCTCTGTTTTGTTATTTAATTCATGTAAATAAGTACAAATCCATGTCTTGCAATTTCCACTTATCAGACGCAGTGTAAATATTCATTAAATCTCATTATGTAAATTTTTCATTTGTCCTACATATGTCATCTCATTTCAAATTTGAAATAACAAAGATATAAATCGATATATTTAAATGTATAACAGTATTATTGTTGCTATAAAAAAATTTATTTAGAATTGTAACTCAGAATCAAGAACAGGATATTAATTATTCTTCAATTTCCATTGTCTTATTTTACATATCAGTTAATCCCATTATAAATTAAAATAGTATATTTTCGTCTATGCTTTGAATGTTAGAAATAATTCTGTTAATATAGTGATTTTCTTCAGGTGTTGTTCACTATATTTTTAGATAGGGTTTTTTTATATGCAGTGCATTAATGTTACTCGTTTGTAAGAGTCATATAGCTTTTCTGTAGATTTCATTTTTGTATCTATATGTAAACTATATACTATTGTTATGAATCTGATGTGTAATTAAAGCTTACACAATTTTAAGAGATTGTTTGAAAAGTAAATGTAAAGATGTTCTCTGTTACAAATACCATATCATTAAATTTGTAATATATATTTTAAAATTTCACTTGAAACTAATTCAAGTGTATGTTTAGTTTGTATATTAGCATCGGATTAATGTCTCTAAGATGAAGAAAGTAATCTTTCAGCACAAATTGATATCTGAGATATTTA
The DNA here is from genome assembly GCA_011317285.2 of Androctonus mauritanicus. Classification (NCBI taxonomy): domain Eukaryota; kingdom Metazoa; phylum Arthropoda; class Arachnida; order Scorpiones; family Buthidae; genus Androctonus; species Androctonus mauritanicus. Next base: position 5,536 of record WUQG02013789.1, on the reverse strand, counting down.
AACAATGAATGATTCACTTGAAAATAATTCAATTGCATGTTTAATTATTCATTTGCAACTTTAATTTCAACTAAAAGTAAAGACTGACACTTCAAATCAAGAATTTTTGTAAATAAAATAAATTCCATTAAACTCTTCATCATTTGTTGTGTAAAATATTTTACTATACAATGCATAAAACTTTTCTAAATAGAAAAAAAAAGTTATAAATTCTATATTATTATAAAAATAAGCTTGTTTAAAGCTTCTTCTTTGTTTCAAATTATTTTAAAAATAATGTTTAAAATTTATATTAACAATTGAAATGTTTTAAAATAATTATAATAAACAGTTTCTTTACATCCAAGTTTTTTTTTTTTAAATCAAATTGCAAATCTTAGAAATGCATTATTTTAAATAATATATATGCACAGTATTGAGAAAAGTTCATCAATCAATGATAGGCTTATACAGACAAATCATTAAAACACATTAACTGTGCCAGTTTACAAATATAGTGTTTCCAATTTTGGCTTTTATCCAAGTGATACTAATTTATGCTTGTCAAAATTTCAGAACTTTACACACATATTTAAACATCGAATATCAATAAAGTACTTGTTTCACTTTTATTACTTATACATATATTTAATTTGTAAAATTATTGTTTAAGAGTTTTATTTAAATCATAAAACTGCAAAGTCTGATCTGATCAATACCAATCCCAATATTATACTTTATTATTAAAAACCAGTTTAATATATAATTGTCACCAAATAGTTTTCCAACTCGATACTAACAACTTAATAAATAATTGGAAAGAATTAATATTCCATAAAATATTACCATCTTTAATGTTATAATTATCATTTTTAGAGTTTGAGTTATGAGCCAGTTTCTACAAATTATGAACAGAACAGTGACTGAATTTATACTAACGATAGTATCAATTTTTTTGTTAAAATGTTTTATAGTAATTTATTATAAAATTTGTCAAGAAAATTAGTAGGTTTAAAGTAAAAAAAAAAGATTTAATTAAGACACACATTAATCAGAATAAATTTGACATTTTATACTTATTTTTTTTATAAAATAGTTTTATTTTACTCATTTAATTTAGGAATGTAAATAGACTTTTTATACTTATTGTTTAATGATAAAAAATAGTTTCTCTTTTAATATAAATAATTTTTAATTAGTATAAATTAAATTTTTATCATATAGTTTTCGATAATGAATATCTAAAACATTTTACACATGCTTTTTTTGGGGCGGGAGTTTAAATTAAATAAATCAGTACAACTATGCAATTTAATTTTTTTTAATTTATCGACATTTCAAAATTCTTGTTATAATTTATCACTCTTATTAAAGTTCTATCACTTCGAGAGTTAATGCATTTCAGTTCATTGATAGTTTTTCATTATCATAATTTGTTTGTAGATTTGAGAAATGTGCCAGTCTTTCAATTGGCAAAATTATTAAAAAGAAGAAGAAGAAAAAAACTTTTTTTTTCTCTCTCTGTTGAATCTTATTTCACTTGTCAGATTGAATGAATTATATTTCTTACTCAGTTTTGATTTTGGAATTTCTCCAAATCTAAATATAGAATAAATTATGAATTTTGTAAGCTGATATTCATAAATTCACAATTTTTTTTTTATTATTTTCCTTCCTCCTCCCAGAAATTCAGATAATTTATTATGTAATTTGTCTCATTTATTAAAACTTTACTGTTGCTTAGTTGAATATTATAAAGTTAAAAAGATTTTCCATATCCGCACAGCCAACTTTTATAGAAGGAAAAGTATTATATTAAAAAAAAAAACAAACTAACAAAGAACTGTTTTCTATTCTAGTAAATGATTGAGCCATCTTTACAAATGGCTTTAGCAGTTGTAGTAAAAGCCAGTTCTACCGTACTGAGAAGGGGAAGGAAAAAAAAAAAAGCTTTAGAAGCTGAATAGAAGAACGTTTGACTGACTGCAATGGGGGGAAGAGGGCTTTACGCAGCTTTCAACATGGAACTGCTATTTTAAATCGGGGACATTTAATTATCCACCACGTCAGCGTTGTTGTGAGAAATGGAATTTTCCGTTAGGGAACACAAACACACCGGCGATAGGAAACGTTCAAACTGCAAGCCTTTTAAAGACGTCCCAGACCATAAATCAAGTCACACCTCGCTCCTAGATGTGATCCTAACGTGTCTAGGGGATTCACAGTCTGAGATTTCGTTCTGCCGCTAACACATCTATCCATGTCTCCCTTACACTCAATTTTTTTTAATAAATTTATCGTATACACCCGCACCTATATAATAAACTTATTAAAAAACAGTTATTAAAACTACCTTTCAATAGGAATTTACGTGTCTAATCATCTACCGTTCTCTTATATTCACGTTTGAATTCATTAGAGAGAGAGAGAAATCGTTAACCAGCATGTTGGCGATAGTTTTGAGATATATTTTACTCGTCTATATAAACGTTTTATTGAATTTTACCAGTAAAATATTCATATTTTAAATGCAGCAAATGGAAGCGGAAAAGACGTAAAAGTAAAGTTAGCTACACTTGCAGTAGCGATTTAGGAGTGTTGCCTGGTCAGCGGTTGCCATTTTCGATCAACATGCTTTCGGATGATTGAGATAAACCAAAGTAGGAGAGCATACCTCGCTTACAACATTCACAGTCGAGATAGCAGATAAGGCAGACTAAAATACCCACATGGGAATAGGAAATCTTCTCTTATGTCTGGACCCAATGGTCAAGAAATGTGTCACTATTTATCTCCATAGATAGTAAAAGGTGATTCGCTTACATTTAGAAGCAGACTTTCCACCTTCTACGGTTTTTCTTTGCCCGCAGACAAATGGAGATTTAGAGATTTTCTATTTCGAATAAGAAATTGATTTTTTTTTTTATCCTTTAATTTTACGAAATTGTTTAGAAATTTATTCTAGTATTTTTTATTTTTTTAACGAAAAGAATAGTTGTTGTTTTTTTTAAATAATTTATCAAATGCTAAAACTGTTAGATAATTAATACAATTAAATCATTTAGAATTTTTTAAATATTAAAATATCCCAGATATGCTCATCTAGCGCTCAGATTCAAACTTGCAAGTTTGAATTTTTATGCAGATTTTAAAAGTTTTTATATCGTTTTAGTTATCTTTTACACACACATTAAAACTCTTAAATAAATCATAAGATTAGTTTTCAACTAAATAAGCTAATTTTTCATACTTTTTAATACATTAAAACTAGTATAGATGGTTTAAATCAAGAAGCAACACGTTTTCCTCTTCTGTGACACCTTTATCTCCATTTAAACCCATGCTTTATGTGCTAGTAATTGAATTTTCAACTGTTTCGGACAGTCGACTTTCTACTGTAACTAAATCTTTAACAAACCGAAATTTCCAGACTAACTACCAAAAAGAAAGAACTTTCTATCAAGCGATCTTAGAATGTTTTTAAGAGAAGTAAAAGTTTTAAAAAAGAATTCCGAAATTATCCTTCCAAAACTTCGATTCGATATTCACTTATTGAAGAAATTATAGTAAGGGAGAAAAAATAAATATATATATATATATAACAACAACAAAGTTTTTAAAATTTGAAAAAAAAAAAAAGTTCGCGTCGTGCGTATACAGAGTTAAAAAAAAAAAGGAAGAAAAAAAAAAAAACTAAAATTTTACAAAACGAAATCAGGAAATATTAAAGGAGATAATGTTGTAGAAATTTCTGGCTGAGAACACCTAAATTCCATCGAATGGAGAGAGAGAAAGAAGTTAAAGAAACGAACAATAGCAGTTACAAAAATCACCAATCGATCAACTACCATTTGGGCAAGTCTGCGGAGCGAGTAGCATTATAGCATGTTACATTTAACAGCAATACGTTACAATTTTCTCCATGATTGCATGTAGTAGCGCCAGTCGTAATTCTACCCCTCCATGCAAGCTGATTTAGCATGTAGAAAGGTGGACTCGTTCCTATGTATAATGGCTTCGAGACGAAGGTAAAAACCCTCCATTAAGTTTTCGACAAGTTTTACTTTGTTAATGTGTACTTATTTATATATATATGTACTTTTTATTACTTTTTTGTGTATCATAAAAACTGAAATATTATATTACTTGGTGAGGATGCGGGACGACAAGGGATTGAAACTTTATCCTTTGGTTTAATGTAGCCAAACAATTAAAAAGTTGGTAGAGTTAAGTTTAATCGTTTTCGAATCTGTTATTGCAGCTTGTTTATATGCAATAAAGCAATAATAGACAAACGAAATTGTTTAAACGGTCGGATGACAGGTAGCAATTCGATTCTGATGCGATTTTCGCGTGGTCAGAACTTCACACAAAACAATATTTAAATAAAGAGTTTAAATGGCGAAACCGAACCACAACACGCAAAAAAAAAATAGCCCGTTTATATGCATGAAAACAATAGTTTATCGTGACCGTTCGCAGAAATTGTTACGCGCATCCCACGAAACAAACTTTCTATAAAGATGAACGTACGAAAAATTGCAAACGCGATCTCGGCGCGCGCCACGCGATGCGACGGAGGTATTAAAAAAAATTTTTTTTTTTTTAGTTACGCGTGGAGCGCTTTATATGCAACACATTAATGCGCATTTAAATCAGTTCGGTGGAGCGGTAATGATCATCGTGTGTCTGCTCCTTTGACAGATGGACAACGATGGGTGGATGCCAAATTGGACGTTAAACACATTGAATTACCGCTTAATTAGTAGAGTTAATGAAGGCAGTCGAACACCTCTGAATCATGGAAACTTCACATGAAATATTACACCTTTGTCCTCAGAGACACTTAAATATCTATAGGAGGTGAAAAGTAATAAATTATTCGTAAATGCCGATCTATTTACTACTAAAAGTATTAATATGCGGTTACACCACTACTTTTCAGTAAGGTGCAAAAAAATTTAATTAGTTCTTTATCCTAATTTTGTCATTATTTATGCATAGAGTAAGTACCTTTTTTTCAAGCTAGTTATTCCCACAATTAAAGGATTAACGTTTATTATCGCCACTTTCTATTAAAAAGTTTTATGGAGTATAAAAAAAAAAAGTGTTTTAAAGATTTTCGCGTCGCTAATAGTAGCGACGCGACGACGCCTATAATTTTATTACTGTAGTTAGAAGTTTTTTATCATCTGTATCGAATCCATCAATAAATTATCAAGTAGTAATAATCGTTATTTAATTAAGTAGAAGTATACGCGAAACGTGATTAATTTTACGAATAAAAAATGATGATTATTGATGATTTAACTTGTTTATAGTTAGTTTCAGCCATATTCATTTCGCTACGTGGCGCTTCGTTATCGCATCCCAAGACAAAGAAGGATCTTTACGTTTTGAAGTATCATCCTTTAGTATAATACGCATTTTAGAGTTTAATCCATCTAGATTAGCGTAAATAAATGGCTAATAATAAGCGAATATGGTAGATACCCAAGTGGGTTGCACACACTTAAAGTGCAGCAGTTGGTCGATACAGATGGTATCTTTTAATAGC
>WUQG02013778.1:0-11747 GCA_011317285.2 Androctonus mauritanicus | reverse complement strand
TAGCAAACCTTTTTACAGATGCATGCCAAAATTAGCTAAATTTTTGTAAAAATTATCTCTTGCATTTTGATCTCAATGTTAAACAATATATCACTCCAAGTTTTGGATGCTCAAAAACTTCCAACATGCCTTTTTGGGTATACATACCCTAGGTTTATTTTATTACTCTGCCCTAAGATATTTCTATGATATGAATTCAGAACAATATACAAAAAATATAAATTACAAAATATTTTATTTAATTCACAAATAAAAAAAATACAAAAATTAGAATTTTAATTTTATTGATAATGTATTTTGGTAATTAACTTTATAATATTTAGTTTTATTTCTAAGAGTTGAATTCTGAGATCAGATTCTTGATTTCTTAGGCAGAAAAATTATTCTGTTAAGAAAAGTTAATTAATTTCCTAAATTGTTGTGGACCTTCTACATAAGTATTGCAAACTCTTAGTAGTCTGTAGAACTTAGGTTAACAGCCATTCACTTACAGCAATATGAAACACTAATTATTAAGTTATTTTTTAAATAAATTATCATATATTATTATCCCAAGAACATAAACAATACTGAATTGCCAACAGGCACAGTAATTATATGATATGAGTCTTCATTCCTATCCTATCAAAAATAAAATAAATAAATATATCTTAAGGTTCTTAAATGATCTTAATCTAATACTGAACATAAGCTGATTTTATTTCAAGGATACATTTCATATTAACAATTAAAAAGAAATATTAATCAAGAAAAAAATTAGAAATGTTGATATTAATTATTCAAAAATTAGCTCAAGTAACTCTTATTGAACTATAATAACATTTTTAATAATTCTTTGAACCAACATTTTCTCAAAAATAATGAAGGTTGAAAAATTTAATCCAATAAAAGACTTAACTTGCAATTTTGAGTTAATATTTGACTAATTAGTTTACAATTGTAAAAAGTAGCAAAATGCAAAGATATATAGAATTAATAATTTTGAGAAGACCTGGATCCCTAAAACTCCTATGCCCATAATCAAATACTATATACCAATACTTTAAATATATTTAAGAGCAGCTTGATATTTTTTTTTTTTTTGGTATTTTATATATTGATATATTAAATAGTTTGGAGATTAATAGCTTTTCAATTATCACCATAATTAGTTATAGAACTTATTACGATCTACAATATATTTATAATCAATCAATTTATTTCATCATCAAATCAATGAATTTTATTCATTTATCTTTGTTGTTAGACAAAGATAAATGAATAAAATTGTTTGTTGTTATAATTTAAAATTAATTTAAATTATAACATATCTTCCACAGAAAATCTCTTATTACAAATATTAAAATATATAAAATACAAGAAGTAAACAGGGAAATTTTATTATGAAAAATGTTTTTGATCCTATAACTTTCTCCTTTATTGATTCTTTATATTTAATTTAAATTAAATCTCTATTATTATTATTATTATTTAAATTATACAAGAAATCTTTAAATAAGTAAAAAAAATAAGTCTAAACAATATATCAATATTTTAATTAATCAAAACAAAAATTATTTTAAGTAATTTTATAGTTAGTATTAATATGTTTCAAATTTATTGAAGCATATTAATACTAATATAATTAAAAAATAAAATGGTTGATTGATTAAAAATTATTTAAAAGAATCAAAATACGATCTCTCTAAAAAACATTGGGTTGAATACATAATAATGTATTTCATGGATTACATGATATATTTTTAAATTAAATATACTATATATTAAATCTGATACAAATTAATATGAATTGGGAAACTTTTACAAAAAATTGTCATTGATTTATAATAGAATGAAATCTTAATCAATGTAATTTGATATTTAAGTATTTGAATAAAGATGAATTCAAAAACTAAAGAAACAAATAACACCAAACTGAGCTTTCCATACTTTTTTAAACTTACAAATAATTTTTTTCAAATGATTTTTTTTTCTAAAAAATAAATTCAGATTTTATGTAAATATTGTTCTTTATTTTAAAAACAAATAATTATAGAATAAGAAATGTAATAAATGTTTTCCATTGCAGAAGTAACAATAACTAATAAACATCTTGTTGTTAGACGCATATTTTTCAAAATATCAAATTTTTAAAAATATACAATGTACAAAATTTTTTAAATTTACAAAATCAATATACTATATATCATGTAAAAAATTTTGTTTTCATAGTTCTAGCATAGATGATCCAAATCAAAACAAATTTCAAGAAGAAAAATCAAATCTCCCTATAAAATTCCAGGAAGTCTATATCCTATATAATATAAAAAATGAATTTTTGATTTTGTTTTGTGACTTATGAATATATAAGATATACAAATCAAGAATTTTTAATACAGTTTTCATAGATAAAAATTAATTTCAAATTAAGTTTCAATGTTTATAAATGATTTATTTTAAAATATATAATTAAAATAAAAAATATAATAAAAATTACCATATACATAAAATAGCATTAATTTTCTTTAAAATTTTATATTATACTGTACATTATTTTATTATTCCTATTAATCATCAAAAACTTGAATTATTTATATACTGTATGCAATTCTATCTACACTTACAAAAACCAGTAAGATGAATACAGTATAACAACTTAAAAATACAGTAGTGCCTATATAAAAATTTTATGTTTTTATTGTAATAATTAAAATTACCAAATGAAACTTAACATTTTCCTAAAAAAAGACACACACTAATAAATAAATAAAAGTTAAGAAACCAACTAAGTCCTATGAAGAATATTTAACTCTTTTAATATTAAGTTGGTTTGATATTAAAAAAAATTATATAATAATCATACATTTTTGTAATAAAATATTCCAATATTATATTTTAATCTAATTGCCTCTCATGAATAACAAAAATAATATTTGATAGCTGCGATTACATTTGCAATCTTATATACAGTATCAAATGTAAATACAATTTAAAAAATTGATTACTATATTTGTAGGCTCAAATATTTGACATTTTTATTGACAATAAAATAATAACTAATTTATTCTCCTATTGTTTAAAACTTTTTGTTTACAGAACAGATATATCTCTCAACAAGAATTTCTTAATAAATATAACTTATTTTTTAAAAACAATATAGTCTATAAATATTTATTAGTATAATTATGTAATAAACTTTTCTGATAAATATAGGATTTATATTATTGTTCAATAGATCAATAAAATCGATTTTAATTATACTATACTATAAAAATTTTGTCTAAAAGATTAATCTAAACCGTAAACATTAACATTATTTTTATAAATAAAGACCAGTTTATGATATATAAATGGCATGCATACGTTATATATAATAATCTGAGTAATAATGGTATATCAGAATAATACAAAAGAGGAATGACTGGATAAATTAAATTAAATAATAAACATTATGTGCGTTTTTGAAATCACGCAAATATTTCAAAATTTCAATAGAAAAATATTTTCCGAAATAATTCAACCGTACAACACCAAACAAGAAAAGAAAAATTTTTCTAAAAAATAAAGAATAGAAAGTTGGATTTTTAAAAACTTCTTTCACATTCCAAAAATTGTAATGATGTCGTTTTCCTAAAAACTATAAGACTATATATCTTTTTGTATTTTATTCAGTACTTTTAAGCAAAACAGATAAATTTTGACAATGAACTTCAAGCGAATTCGACAAAGAAAGCATATAAATTCTAATTCATTCTGTTACTTTCATTATATACAGTAGATAAATTTATACCGTATTTAAAAAAAAAGTTAAAACAATTTACCTCGAAGCCATTCGGCTACATGTCTCGGAGACCATTCTGCTACATTGACATAGGCCATGCTCACATTTTGTCACCTTTAGCGCTACGACCGGAGTAACCACTTGTTGCTCGAAGTTCTTAAGTGTCAAGTGTTGCTGTGCAAAGTGCCATAGTTCCCTCACTTAATTGTAGATTTGCTTGGTTAGCCGTATAACGAGTCCACACTGTTATGTGAAATCCGCAACTCTCGATTACTTCACTAACGGACGAACTAGTATCGAGCAGAGAGTGGTGGGACCCACCACCGGTTCCGAGTCAAGGCAAGAGACTTTTCTCATTCACCAAGGTCAAATCGGCGAATGGCGGTTGGTGTATGAAAAAAAAGAGGATGCTTTTCCGATTCTACCGACTGTATTTCACAGTCGTTATCTATCATTTCATTCATCCTTAAGAGACAAGTCTCTCTTCATTCTACATCGCGTGGGTTAACCTGTTTACGATGTATTTCCTGTCAGGAAAAGGTAGCCGTAGAGATAAAAGCCCTACAGGTGCCCGTGTAGTAATGACGAACTTAATGAGTGTCGAGATGATGGCAATGTCCAGTACAAAAGATTCTTTTTATCATTTTTGCGTGCTATATTGACCGTTCTAGAGATAAGAAATAAGTATCTAGTTGGTCATTGTTGTTATTCGTAGATGACTGTAATACTCCGCATATTTTCGCACGCTCGTACAGCGCATTCCGATATAAAATTACTTGACAGCAGGCCTGACTTATATTAGCAGGTAACCTCCTTTCAAAATTCAGTGGCAGTAAAACAAGTTCAATAGGGAAATTTATCAATGCTGGTTTTACCTTATCTCTATAAATCAACTTATATATACATTTTTTTTCTACATATCCAGTTCTGCCTATAATTTTGCCACCTAGACGTTCGTTATAGCCTCTGGTTACATAAGTAACCAGTGCTTACTCTCTCATATGGGAAGTGCAGCAAGCGTGTGAAAAAAGCATTGAATCTCTAAAGCGTTAATTGACTACTTGTTCAATACGGAAACAATATGTTTATGGAATTGTTCCGAACACGATATTTATTTATACCATCGCTCGACGTAAGGGGAAATAATCACGCTTCGTATAATAATATATGAACAATTGTCTTTATATTTGTGTTTGCCTTCGAGGTATATGTCGGGAATAGTAAATATTTTTATGAGTCATTGAGAAGCAATAAAAATTCTAATTAGTTCTTTAAGATTTTATGTAGTAGTTTTAATCTCGGAAAATCTTTTTTTTTTTTTTATTCCTATAATTTCTAGTAAATAAAAAACTGAGTTACGAAGAAAATTTACTATACAATAATGTATTGTAGATATATTTCTATGTATCAATATATGCTTTGTATTAATCTGTTGTTTAAAAATCTTAAGAGAGCCTTGAGTTTTCGAGTAGCCCTTCTTTATTTAATTAGCAATATAAAGATTTTTAAAATTTCTTAAGTAGCCATTGGGTCCACTTAAAAATTTTAAAACGGAGAAAGAGTTTAAAATAAATCACCGATTGTATAAGAGTTCAAAAGTTGTATAAAAGTATTTTTAAACTTTAAAATGCTAAAAATTTTACAAGTTTCTTACAGTTATTAAAATAAATCGCGATCATTAATGTCTACTTTAGTATATTTTAAAATAATAAAATTATTAGCATTTAATTAAATAAGAATACGAATGAAAACTTCAAGGTTATTTTAATTTTTTTTTTTTCAAAATGTTATTCATAAATAAATGCTGTATATTAAAATAAATTAAAAATAATAGAGATATATTAGAGATAAATTTTCCAATCAAACAAGTATGAATCAGTATGAATGTTATCAAGTGACGAGGAAAAAATATTGAAATATATATTATCGTTATTATTCAATCAATTTTAAAGTGTTTTTAATTTATACGGAATTGCTGTTTCTCGAGATAACAACATGATATACAGAATCAGATACGCCTTTCCTAATTAAAATTTTTGCTATCGCTAATAGGCTCGAGGATGTTTATATTTTTATTATCTTTTAATAATATCGTATTAAAAGAGATAGATAAAAAAAAAGTGTTATAATTTTCTACAATAGGATATTTTTTGTTTTTTATCAATGCTAAACTATTTCAAACTTTTCAATTCTTAAGATTTTAGCATTTCTTTAGCGCTATTCATCGACGTAATTTCCATAGTTTCTTTATTCTATAGTTTATCACATTAGGTAGTTAAACTTCTAATGGTATTTTCTTTTATTTAAACACCGTGGGTCACAGGAAAGCAGTTGTTAGCCCATATAGAATTTTCTACGTCTACAATTGTTCATTGTACAACCAAGCGTATAATACTAAAGCATCTATTGTATGACAAGAGTAAAGTAATTTTTAAGTTTGTTTAGATTTTACCGAGTATTTCGACAGTTGGTTACTTAAACATTACTTGATTTTATCTGCTAATTATAAACTGGTAATGGTGTAAAGCAATTATATATTTTTTTAATCGGTATCATCGATAATCATCTTTCTAACATGAGCCTTGAATCAGTATTTTTTCTCTCGAGTCTGAAACTTCCCCTTTTCCTGCCCTCGAGGACTTCCTTTCCCGTCACAATACTCTTTTATGACACATGCTGGCTGAGATCATTGAATAGATGGAAATGTAACGGTGTCTTTAGACTGTTTAGAAGAGGTAACCTTGGCAGAATTTGTCTGTAATATGAAGAAAAGCAAAGGGGAAACCTTTCTATATAAATTAAAAAAATATTTTGAAAACCTTTAAAACATTTTTCAAGAGAGTCGACTTATTGCTTATTTTCTATATTTTAATGTTTCTAATATAATTATGATATGTCTTTAAAGTCAAATCGCTTTTCATGCAATCACAATGAATAAAACTTTATATGACCGCTTTTTTGATTAATTAATTGATTAAATATTCAAATTATATCAATATTTGTTAAAATTACAGATGTTATGTTATAAGAAACTAATATAATATGATATAATGATATTATAGACAGTTATATAATATTTAAAAAATTTATAATCATTTGCTAAATACAAAACATCTGAAAGTTCAATTCAAATGTAGACTAATATTCGCTACGGTCTCGCGGGTCTTATTCTTCAATTGCTCCATTTTTTCCCTATTATGCTTCACTGCAGGAGGTATGAATGGCTTCAATGCAAATTAAGTCCTGCATTTATTATAGACTAACTATAGTTAGAGTACACAAAAAAAAAACATGCAGTAGCATCATTAAAAACTATACTTATTAATAGACATTTATTTATAACTTCATGAGGATATTTTTGGCTTATTTTTATATATAAATACTATATGTAATTTACACATGAATATTTCTTTGATTGAGAAATAAAATCTAAAGACTTAATTAAGTTTTTCCTTGGAGAAAAGAATTAGGTTGCATAAATTTTAAAGAGGGGAAAAATAGTGTTTTATTTAGTTTTTTGATGCTAGATGGCGACACTAAACAAATAATGCAGGAAGGAAGTTTATATCAAGTGATAACCCTTATTAACCACAAGAATGTTTCTTTGTCCTCTGGATCCACTGAGGTGTACCACTAGAGACATCCTGTTTCTCTGGGTGTGTAAAACGGAAATTCATACCATTGTTCCAAAAGTGTTCACACACCCGAGTAATTTTATAGAAATTCGCTCTAAAATCTAAATATTTTCATATTTAATAATTTAAATTTTAGGTGTTGTTAAAAACATAACCCGAAGTCAAAGTAAGTTCACGACCTTCGGGAAACACAATGACAGGAAACAATCATCGAGGAAATCGTAGTTACTTTTATGATGTGGGTGATTTGAAGTTTTCTTTTGTTTTAATATGCATACGAACAATAGATAAACCGCTTCAGGTAATGTGTTAACGCGAAAGATTATCTGAGAACGGTTTTAAAGTTAAAACGGATCTTTCTTATTTGTTTTTCAATCGAATATTTCATTTTTTTTTTTTTTTTTTTTTTGTTTTGGTTCTTTCATATAATAAATCTTGAATTCTTCAATAATATAATTAAGTAAAATGTAAGATAAAATTCGATGGCAGCAATTTAAATCGTTGCCGTCGAATTTTATCTTTCAATTTACTTAATATATTATTGAAAATGCAAGTTCCTATCCATTTTTTCTATTTGAAAAAATGGATAGGAACTTGCATTTTCAATAATATATTCATTTTTTCAAATGGAAAAAATGGATAGGAATTTGAATTTTTTTCTTAAATTAATAAAAGAATAAATTGTCTTTAAAATTTCAGTTTGTTAAGTAATCTGTGTACAATTAAATCTGGGTGTTATGCGAAAGTAAATTCAGCAATTATCTTTCAAAAATAATAAAAAAAACACAATGAAAATGATGCCGTTAATCTGCTGATATACCATTTTAAATAGCCTACTGTATTTCAGATTTTGTATCTAACAACTTCTGTTGGAAAAACAATTTATTTTATAATTTGACATAAATAATATTGTTACTACACTATTATGATTGATTGTTCAGTATCCATCAAGCTTCATTCTTTACGTTTCAACAGAAAAAATAAGATCTTTATTGATTAATGCATAAAATAAAAACAAAAACATTCTCTTATAAACATTTACCGTATTAATTTTATATAAGATACCACCTAATTATTATTAATGGATAATTTTCTTGGGACTTTAGATATCTATAAAAACCCATCTAAACTGCTTTTGTTCTGATAGTAGTCGATGTTATCATTGTTATTATATCAGGTTATTTAAGTTTCTTTATCTTTAGTTCCACATCTTTAACATTGATAAATTTAAACTATTAGAAAACAATTTTTTTAGCATTGATAATCGAATTTAATTTAATATAACAGTATTGTTAATGATTTTTTTGTGATTTCATTTTAAGTCAATTCAGTTTCACTAATTCTATTCTAGTTTCAGAAAATAACTGAATCAACTGAATTATTAAAAATTAATTTATCAGTTTATAATTATAATGTAATGAACTTGAATTTTATAGAATATGATATCATAATAAATTTAGTTTCTCTAAATCAGCGATCTTAAACTCATGCTCTTCAAAGAGTCACTTTAGACATTTTTGGTTGATTGGAGAGCCGCATTTAACATTAATGCCTTACGGGAAAAAGATTTTTGCATTAGAATAAATAGTCTGAAGAATTGATCATGTTAACCAAGAATGTCCAACCGTTTGGCTTCCTTAGGCCACATTTGAAGAAAAAAAATTATTTGGAGCCGCACATAAAATATACTAATTCTAATAATAGTTGTTAAAGAAAAAAGATAGTAAATAATGTACAATATATGATATCCGCTATGACAAATAAGCAAAAATGTCGTAGCATAATAATCTTTGATTTATTTAAAAATCATTGAGCAGATCAAGAAGTTTTAATCACTGAAATAAGAAATATTTTAGAAAATGGGAATAGGAAATGTAAATAGGTATTTAAATAATAAAAACTTCATTATTTTTTTTATATATTTTTAATACAAAAAAAGAAACAAATTTCTCTTTCTTTATTGATGAGATATTCGATGTTGCAGCGAATTTCAAAAAATAAAAAAAAATGCAGTACAGTACATAAAAATATCAATGTTCTAAGAAAGTTTACAGTTTTACATTGGGCCGCTGGTTGGACAGCCTTGATGTTAACTATTACAGTTACAGCTTTTATAAGTTTTAAAAAGTTTTGTATTGAAAAAAATTCTGTTTTATTGAATTTCAATGCAATTTTAAAAAATATTTTAAAGTGATTTTCAAAAGTTTTATGAAAAATAGTTGTAATTTTTTAATATCTTTTATATGCTCTTTCGATTACAATAAATGCGACGACGGCTGTAATAAAGGACATAAAGGGCAAAGAGTTTGAGACCGCAGTTCTAAATTCAAATACAGTATTGTATATAGTATTTTGAACGCAGAACCATAAAAAATGATTGCATAATATTTCTGCTGACTATTATATGAAATCAATGATATCATAGCGCCAGGTCAAGGAATTGTGGCGCCCTTAGGCAATTTTGGAAATGCAATTTAAGTTATCAGCAAAACGTTGCAAAAAATCGCATTCCACTTGCTTTTTTGCGCTTCCTAAGTCTCGTTGTCCTTGGCCAATACCAAGTTGGCTTATTCTTTGAAACATTCAATCAATAGATATGACATTATTAAAATGTTTGTCTGTATCATATTATGATTTGTTGAACGACCGTACTAACCGATTTTAAAAAGAAAGTTTATATTTCGGTATTGAAGCTGGTTATAACTTTCCAATAATGAAGGTATCTTGAATATTTTAAAAGGAAAAATTAAATCATAATTTCAATAGATATCTGAACTCTAGTTACGCTTTATTTTACCTATATCCGATTTAATTTTTAAATATGAGATGATTTTGTTGGAGATATCAATTATTTTTTAGATGTAATAGTAAATCAGCCAAAAAATACCTGTTTATATTCTAACGATATTATTTTAATGCATATGATCACATTCTTTTCCATATTACAGTATTAACAATTACTTATTTTAGTCAAATAAAAGTTCCAAATAGTCTGCCGGATGGCTGCTTGATAAAGCATTCTCTCTACCAAGCAGCCATCTAACAGCATTCGTTTTGGTATCTTGGAGAATTCGGCTTCAAATCCCAGTCCCACACCTCCAGTCTTTCAGGAGAGGTTTGGACCGGACTCGTTAACATCTATCTTTCATCTTTCCGGTTGACCCCATCATAGGTGTTGGTCAGTCTGTGACCAACAGTGCTTAGTAATAATGTTGCCAAGTATGATAAGGCGGCTTAATTAACGTAATCTAACTTTAACCCAATCAGTTCCAAATTACTAAATTTAAATCAAAAATAAATTTTCTTTGGCAACATTATTATTAAAAAGTTATCATATCTATTATTGCGATTTCACTTTTATTATTTTAATTAAAATGAAAGTATTTCTATTATTTTATTTGAACTATAAGTCTGTTCGATCAAAACTATTTTTGAATGGTCGAATTATTTGATTGAATATTTTGGATCAAATAATCAATAACGTATGGTTAGAGAATAAACCAATTTTTAAAACTGCGAAGGTTCAAACCGATATTTAAACATTTATATTAGTTTCAATAATTTTTAACAAATTTAATACATTATGAATATCGGAAAATACTCGAGAAATAAAATATAGGTGGGCTTCTTGAAGTTCAGAAAGGGTTCTAACCATAGAATCCTTGAATAAATTTTTAACTGTTCCTTCATAAAAAATTGTCAAAGGAAAATTTTTTAATTAAAAAAGATAATTCATAATATTTATAAAGATTCTTTTCCAATTGCTTCCATAGATTCCTTCATAAGATTAATTTTTTTTGTTGATCAGTCAAGCCAAAATAAAAACTACAATATTTAGAACATTATAACGTATGGACCATGACTGATGTCCAATGATCATCGTAACAGCCAATACAATATTAATAATTAACTAGTCAAGACATGTCACGACAAAAATTCAAAAAGTCATGTTTGGTAATCATTGTTAGTCTATTGTTTTGTTCAGTCAAAAAAAGATATTATCGTACAATATTATTATGGAATGCAATGTTAAAAAGTTGATTTAAACTGAATAATCTGCAACAAATTGAGACAATAGTCAGACGTTTCCTGTTTCCATATAACATAAAATTAATGATTTTTTTAAAAATAAATCCTAACATAGTTGATTTATAAAACAAATTTTTTACTAATCACCTTTGTCTAAAATATTGATGATTGCAAATATTTTTTAATCGGCGCCGTCGGGCAAACGTCTAATGAGCGCCTTTATGCAGTGGTGATATTAAAGAAAACGGGTTATGGTTAACACTTGAAATGAAGTTTTATTGACATAAAAATAATATGAAAAATAACAAAAAAATTACGCTTTA
>WUQG02013777.1:0-32075 GCA_011317285.2 Androctonus mauritanicus | reverse complement strand
GTTTAGTGTGCCTCTCTTCCTTCTTCTGATCCAGAAGAAGGAAGAGAGGCACACTAAACTTATATTGACTAACTTATATTTTCTCAAATTCTGATATTATTGATGAGATCAATGGTACTTTTCTGTCATAAGTGTTCCTAATAATATAAAATACAACAAGTTTAAATAGATACAAGTATAAATATTATCTAAATGGTCTCAATAATTATAATAATCACGATATTTTAGTAGTTGTAATAAAACGTACGTATAAAATTGCGTAAATAAGTCATAAGATTGTGTTTTTCTTTTTTTTACGTAGCTCAAGGTTAAATTACCTGTCTGGTAGGATAAGTTTGTTTGTAATCACTACGTAGATATTCTGGATGACGTCAATTGAACGCGAATTTTCGTAATTGCTAGTATTACTTTGCTTATCGGTTTATGAGAAACAGTTTTGCTTTTAAGGCGATAAATGACTAATATGGAAAATTTTCGTGACGTAAAGGACAGTGAGATTGAGATAAACGTAACAATAATAATTATAATAATTCCTATATAAAATTTGCATTTATATTCATTTGTAGATTGATTTAGAACACGTTTGGAATTCAGGAAAAAAAAAAGCCATAAAATTACCACTAAAATAGATTTCGGGGAAATTTTTCGCATTTCTGATTCTTACAGGTAACCTAGTACATAAACAATCTTGAAACTTGTTATAAACTAGAAAATTTTTGTAGAAAACGGGAATGAGAAGTGCCATTTGGCTTGATTTCTGGATCAGAAGAAGGTCCTCTTATATGATTTCTGGACCAGAAGAGGAGAAGGTCCTCTTCTTCTGATCCACAAAGCATATAAGAGGACCTTCTTCTGATCCAGAAATCAAGCCAAATGGCACTTCTCGTTCCCCTTTTCTACAAAAATTTTCTAGTTTATAATAAGTTTCAAGATTGTTTATGTAGCCTACTAATAACTTGACGACAGCATCGCAAGTCAGTATTGAGTCTATAGGAGTGTATAGTAATCCTATAGCAATAAGATTACTATAGAATCCCATAGACTTAATACTGATTTTCGATGCTGTCGTCAAGTATAGTTTACCTGTAAGAATCAGAAATGGGAAAAATTTCCCCGAAATCTATATATATATGTAAAAGAGGACCTTCTTAAAGAGTACTATACAAGTTTAGTATGCCTCTCTTCCAATTCTTCTGATCCAGAAGAAGGAAGAGAGGCACACTAAACTTGTATTGAGTGTGGCCCTAAGATTGTGGCTATAGAGGCCCATTTTCACTTTCTCAAATTCTGATATTATTGATGAGATCGATAATACTCTTCTGGCATCACTATAATAATATATATTACTATAGGACCTATGATAGAAATACGCCTTCTATATTGTAAGAAAGAAAAAATAATATATTTATTTTATATTCACTAATTTTTAATAATGTTTAAAAAACTAGTTTATTTTCTGTCACAGGTTCTATAATAATATATGCCAGAAGCCAGAACGGATCTATGCCAAAAAAGAAGTAAGTTTTTAAAATATAATTAAAAAATTAATGAAGATTAAATAAATATCCTATTTTTCCTTTCTTGCAATACAGAAGGAAACAATATGAATATAAATATAATACATGGTGCCTACTGTTGATTACTTTAAACGTTATATTTGGCCACTTTCTAGAAACAAAAGAAAATGTTAAAACAGGAAAAAGACAACAAACAGCAAGACTTAAATAGAAGAATAATCTTTACGCTCATACTGAGAATTTCATAAGTCGCGAAAATCTATTAATTCTTTAAATCATTTCTCGGAAGAGTTTCTGCCGTTGAAAAGATTTTTATCAATTACACTTAAAATAATATAGCGAATCAATAGGAAGTATTTTATAAATGCAAAATGATTATTTTGTTTAAAACAAAAAAAACTTACTTTGGATAAGCTCGTGAAATTTTATTTAAATTTTGAAGATTTCTCGTCAAAAAAATAAAGCGTGTGTATGCATACGATGAGTTTATATTATTGCTTACCTTGAACATAGATCAGCAAGTTTTTATTTTAGAATTCCTAAGTTATAACCTTATTACATGTGAAGTTTTGCCAAGTTCTGTTATATCTGAACTTGGCAAAAACTCACATATAACAAATTATATCTTAAGATAGGAATTCTAAAATAAAAACTTGCTGGTCTAGGAACTTGGCAATAATTCCCAAGTTCATAAGTTCAGATATAATAGAATTTAGGAACTTGTAATTAATTGTCAAGTCCAGATGTTAACAGAAGTTATTATTAATGATTCCTAAGTTCAGATATAAGTGCAATATCACTTATTCATAAGTGTTATAACAGAATTATATCTGAACTTCAGAATTATTAATAGGTTCAGATATACATATTCCTAAATTCAGATGTGATATATAGAGAAAATGAACAATATCTATTTTGATAAAGCTATTTTTATGAAATAGTTCTCTTTAGAGATATTTTTACATGCCAACAATATTTCGGAAAAGTCAAAATTTTTATAACATCAAAAATAGTATAAATAATTTATACTGCGTGTCTTCTAAATATAGTAGTCCTTGAATGTTAAAAACATTAATTACAGGATCTTAACATATTCAATAAAAGAAAGCAAATATCAAAAATAGTATAAAAAATATAATACGTATCTTCTAAATATAGTAGTCCTTGAATATTAAAGACATTAATTACAGGATCTTAACATATTTAATATGCAAAATTAAAACATTACGAAACAAGGAATATTAAAAAACATGCTCTAGAATTTTTAAAATGGTATTTTAATTTTTCAAGATTTAACGATGAAAAATCATTAATGAAGTAAAGTATGAAAGTATAATAAAGGGACTATCATCACATTTACAAGCTAAAATTATCTATCTTCTACTACTACTACTACTGCTATAATACTACTACTACAAGGGTGAATGAATACTTTCTAGAAATTACCGAATTTCTTACTATATGAAAAGTTTCCCAAAATACATGTAAAAAAATCTATATTTCATACATTTAAATATACTGACATGTATAGTAAAGATAAATATTTTGGTATATATGCCCTCTATATAAGCAATTTTGTAAAATTTCTTTATAATCAATTAAGTGCAAAATGCACAAAAATTTAGGTTTATTTTGCAGCGATTTTTATTTTAATTATGGATTATAAAGGTTTTACAAAATTACTGATATAGAAAGCATAATAAATTTCAAAATTTTTCCTTTATATAAGTCGACGCATCTAAATCTATGGAATTTCTGTATTTTGTACAACTTCTTATACTGTATGAATATCTGCAATTTTTAGAATATATATTTTTTTTTCTTTTTCTTAATATTCAGTCTTGTAATATAGTAGAACATAGAGGATTTAAGCTTGCAAATATGATTTAAAAAAATTTCTTTAATATATATGTAAGAAGCGAAATAAATTTACGCATAATTATAGAGTTTTATCTCCAAAAAAATTTTAATAACAGAATTTGGAGGAAAAATTATTAAAGAAATTTCCTTTTCCTGTATATTTAAAAAATATCTTGGCATTGGTGTAAAACAATGGAGAAAAATGCCTAAATATTTTCATGCGTATCTTGCGTTTTCAATGGCATCGTTTAGACATGCCACAGTAGTTTTGTTTAATTCTGATTATTTTATTTTATTTTTTTTTTGGGGGATTAAAACTAACGTTTTCGCCATTAGATTAAAATTTGATGGGCATATTTTAATTTAATTTAAATTTAATCATCGACAGTTTCGGGTAGCATCATTGTTACTTTAATAGAACCGATTGCAATATATCGCGCTCATCATATTTTTCCTTATTCATAAAATCACTTTTTGTTCTACTGAACGATAGCAACATCATTTTCGTCTAACGAAATAATTAATTTTTATCACGATCACGCAAATGCTATAACTTAATTTTAAAAAAAACTGAAAAATTAAGATAGCCAATAGTATCTGGAAATGAAGTAAATCTTTTTATTTTTTATTTTTAATGTGGATCCAGTTATGAGTCATCATACAAACTAACCATTATTGAAACAATAAAGTTTGCGTATGTCCACATATATGACGTCAATAGCTTCATACCGTGTTGCCATATATATAACTAAGTATTGATATTCTACAGACATTAAATTAAATCGAATTATCCTGTTTGGCTTTAGCTGATGCTTCGAATTTTATAAAGGTTAGATATTTTGATTAGTTTTTTGATTGCTATTGTAAAATACGCGCTTATAAATCATTTTTTTTTATCGTTTTCTGCTGTTTTATTCTGTTTCGCATGGTTACTGTTACCATATCTCTTTCTGTTGTTGATTTAAATTTATTAAAATCAATTATATTAACTAGATTCGGAGAAGGCTGATGAACAAATTCAATACTGATGACGTATACGCTCATTAATAATCTTTTAAATGCTTTCGCGAAAGTTTACCTTTTATAACAATAGTATGCACATTCTCTATCAATTATAACACTTTTACTAGGATTAAGCAATGATTTATTAGGAAACGTAATAAGTTTATAACTGGCACAGCTTCACATACTTCTATACTAACGATAATTTGTTAGGTTGAGTAGCTAGTCAAACCTGTAAGAGTTTTCAAGATTGGTATGAAGTCAGTCTTTGACGTCAGAATCACAAACTTTAAAAACAAGAAAATTATGAGGGTTTCCCCTTTTCAGTTGTTAAAATAGTCTCCTTTTTTGTCTTTAAGCAAGTAAGAAAATTTATGCTTTCTGTAAACTATTCTGTGGCGCGCTGTTAAAAAAAAATAAATATGCGACACGTAGAACCGGAATAGGACACCGTGACAAATTTTTTCTGACCCTGTTATGGTCTGTTAAATTCCATATCTATAATTTTATCTTATTGTTAATGGTATTAGTGTAAAAATATTCTGTATCACTATAAGAAAATTAATTTTAACACTTGGGTTGTTGTAATTGTTGCTGCTGCTATTATCTTTTAAAGAAAATAAGCGCATTGTTAATTATCACTTGTAGATATATCCTATTTAATTCTAAAATAAAAATAATATCGAATCAAATTATGATATGTGATATAACATAAATGTTCGCCAAGGATAAAATTTACATTGTGTTAAGGTTGTTAAAATATTATGTTAAGGACGAATCGCGTAATTTGTCCATTAGCAATAAATCCGAATTTGTCTAGGTCATTTAGTAGAGTCGGATAATATTTTATCAATGATTATGCCCCTTAATTTTTAATGATATTGGCATAAAAGTTACATGGAATATCAAAATTACTTTTTATGTAAGTAGCTAATTCAGAAACTGTAATTTATGCTTGAACTTGATTGTTAATTTTACGATTACTTACAGCCGTAACTGTAATATTTTTAAATTTAATTGTTAACTAGCTCGAAGGATTTTTAAAAATAATATTTTTTTTTTATAATTATATAAATTTATTTATTTACTGAATTTAATTAGTTGTTGGTTTTATTATTATGAATTACATGCATATTCTTGCATGAAGTGTATACACTTTTGCTAATATTTACATGCATATATTTATTTTCTTAAATATCTCTAAGTATATATAAAAGAAGATGAATATGCATAGTAATGTTAGCAAAAAGAGTATAAACATTACTGCATATGATTATTTACTTGCACCAGATAGTTGTTTTCTGGAACTGTATATTTTATTTTTTGTACTATGTAGATGTTGTTGTACTGAGTAGTTTTTAAAATTATAAACTGTATTTGTTTTTGGACTCTATAGTTATTTTTTTGTCTTATATAATTGTTTTTTGTCCTGTATAGTTACTTTTTGCAATGTATAGTTGTTTTTACTGTAGATTTGTTTATTACAATGTGTACTTGTTTTTTGCCATGTAAAAATTAGTATTTTTGCACTGTATAGTTGTTTTTAGTGTAAAATAGTTTTTTGCAATGTATAATTGTTTTCTGTCTTGTAAAAATTAGTATTTTTGCACTATATAATTGCTTTTTGCACTGTATAGTCGTTTTTTACATTGCATAGTTGCTTTCTGCACTGTAAAGTTTTCTTTGTAGCATATATATTTATATATAATAATTTCTGTTTATTTACTTTTTCTTGTATAAATTTTTTATAATATACAATCAGAAATTTAGATTTATTCCTGTTTTTTTTTCCTAGAGATGTTGTCAATAACTTAATCCCTTAAACCACATTCTCTCACATCAGTTCATTGAACTATCCCTCTAATCGTCAACATCATAAGAACATTGATCTTAGCTTTAACCCCATCAGGCCCCCCAAACTCTTGCACGAACTTTTGACTTTCGAAGATTTTTTCCTTGTTTACATTTAAATTTTTCAAACTACGAAAAAATAAATTTTATAAAACTGCAAACGTTACCAAAAAAACCTATTCCATCACATTCAATAAATCGTATTAATTTACTGACTCAAACACCTCCTTCTTGCTTCAAATAGGTCAAGGATGAGCTAGAAAGCAGATTAGGAATTTTTAAAAATCGAAAATTTTCTACAACAGGAGTATAGGAAATTGGTTTCAATGGAAAAAAAAAATTAATGGCAGGTATATGGCATAAAAATAGAAATCACATTTTCGCTTCCTTCACGTCATAAAAATTTAATCGAGCTATTTATACTCATCATCTTAAAGCGTTTATATTTATAATTATGATATAAAATATTCCCAAACGTTATATCCCGATTACATTCCCGGAAAAACAAAAACTTTACGCACGAAACTGTTGAAAAAAAAAGTCAAGGTCGGGCAGTCTTCTCGGGATTATATACACGCAATATGTAGAGAACAGGTAAAAAGTCCCACTAGTCACTTTCAATTGCATAAACAATAGGGAATTCTTCGGGTCAGGAACATTGCCTGAAGGGAAATTTTCGCTTATTCAAGGAGAGTCAGAATGTTCCAGAGCACGGCATTCGATCATCAACACTGAAAGAGTAAAGAGATAGTTCCGTGTCTAAGAAAAACCATCTAATGCATAATTAAAAGGTGAATAGATATTTATATTTAATTTTTTATCGTGATTTTAAGATAAAATCGTTCACTTTCCTTTTTTTAATCATCACTGTTAATGTAATCTTCGTAACATTAAATCCGTATACATTATCTTTATAACAATACTCTTTTATCAATGAGACTAATTTAGTTATAATTATTAATGGCTTATTTAGGTAATTAGGTAACACAGATAATTATCGAAAATAGTTTCTCTCCTAAATTTTTAATGCAAACCGCATGAAATGGAAAAAAAAAAAATTTAATGGCAAGATATATGGCAACTTAAATTTTAGAACTTTTTCTTACTCTTTTTACATTTCCATTTATCGTATCGTATCGTATCGTATCGTATGATGATGGATATGATGGAATATTAGAACTTAAAAATTTATTATTATTATTATTTAAAAATAAGTCCACGAAAGAAAATGTAATTCTTCCGTTGTTAAACTAACGTTTACATTTTTTTTTTCAATAACACCAATCTCTTCTATGGTATACTATGTCAAATTAGTAAAAAATGTCCTCATCCCACTTTAAAGATGAAAATTATATAGGTTGAGGTTTTCTTATTTCTCCGAAGCAGGTTAGAATGGTTACTCAGTTATCCTTTTTTGGTTAATAACTAGTTACCGTGTGGTACTTTGAATCGATTTAGCAATTCTTCTAGCGAACTTAAGTTGCAACTTTATTATTATTATTATTAAAATTTAAACGGGAAAGTTATCAAAATTTAAATATTCAATAAAGTTATCTAATTAAATTAAAATATTAATAGCTATTAAGGTAATATGTATATAAATATATATATATATATACATACTTCTTTGTTCTATTCTCGCTGGTCTGGTGTCGAAAGAGAAAAGAAGTCCTTCACTTTCTCGAGTTTTCTAACACTCTTCACTTCCCTATACAACATTTTATATTCATTTCCACTTGTGGGTTTGTCTACCTGTTTGTTCCTTCCCCAATACTCTTACTAACCTAGTTATCGTGTTATTCTATTATCTTAAAAGTCGAAGTGTCTTGACGATGGAAGATAAAGTTCTCGCCCTAATTAAAATTTCGCACGGTAAAAAAAAATTTCGAGAATTTGTAAATTTAATAATAGTGATTAATGTCGAAAGAATTCTACTTCAAAATTCGCATTCCGTTTCTTGTTTACACACAAGAAACGGATAGAGAAAATTATATTATAAATTAGGAATTGTTCTTTGAAAATAAATAATATAAACCTGTTCCTTCTTAACTTTATATATAAATGTATATATATATATATATTCTATTCAGATAATCAGGAAGTCTTTCGGAATTTTATAATTTCAACTAAAATTAAGTTTAATAACGCAGTCTCTACTTTAAAAAAAAAAAAAAACAAAAGTTGAGAAATTTAAGAATTAACCATGGTTAGCGATTTAAAACGTTTGTAGAAATTAATAGCAATTTTTAAATTTTTATAAAATAATAAAATATCACTAGTTTTAAAATAATAATGAAAATTTTCTTGCTCTTTTACATTTCCATTTATCGTATCGTATCGTATCGTATCATATCGTTTATCTATAGAAAATATCGCAAGAAAAATTTCGATGAGAAAAATGTGAAAATTTTGTTAGCATGATTTTTCAACTGGATTTATCATCTTAGCACTTAACTGTAGAAATTGTTTATAATTATCTTTAGACATTTTTTTATTAATAAAATAAGATATAATTCCGTTTCGATTTATCGTATCGTATCATTTTCATATGGAGAAAATCGCAAGAAAAATTTCGATGAAAAAATTTGAAAAATTTGTTAGCATGATTTTTCAACTGGGTTTATCATTATGACACTTAACTGTAGAAATTGTGTAGAATAATATACGCTAATTATCTTCAGACAATTTTTTTATTAATTAAATAAGGCATAATTCCGTTTCCATTTATCGTATCGTATCATTTTCATATGGAAAATATCGCAAGAAAAATTTCGATGAGAAAAGTTTGAAGATTTTGTTAGCATGATTTTTCAACTGGGTTTATCGTCATAGCATTTAATTATAGAAATTGTGTAGAATAATTTATGGTAATTATTATAATTAGACAATTTGATTTGAATTTGATAAAGCCGAAGGGCATGAAAACCTCATAATGAAGCTGCACTTTCGGAAAGAAGACTAATAAAAATCGATGACATAAAACCAACAACTTGTTGACAGGAAACATAAAATATTCAACTCAAGTTGCAATATTTCTAATTAAACTATTTTAAAAATAATTTCCTTTTTCTCGAATTCACAGAAACTCTATACCTGTACAACACATAAGCAACATACCACTGGTGGGATGGTTTAAATTCGGTGAAATTTTAATTATTTCTTACAATTTTCCTTTATTACTTTTAGATAGGCATATAAAATGCAAATGTTAAATGTGTGCATTTAAATAAGTAGATAAAAACTTATTATTGAATTTTCGGCTATAGTAGATAATTATCTTATATGTTTCTTGGGAGGAAGTAATTATAAAATCGTTTAAAATGAAATTAATTATTTATATAAAAACAATAAAAGAAACCGATGTATCCTTGAATTTTATTAATATAAATTTCGAAATTTCTGGTATTGGTACTACGTGTCCAAACATTTTTATAGATATTATCAAGGTTGTTTTGTGCGCCAATATTTTTTGCTTGCAGTTTATAATTAATTGGGAGGAGCATAATTATGGCGTTAATTTATACGCCGGCAAGGAAATTTTCAAAAACGTTCCCAAAAAAAAAAAAAAAAAAAATTATAAATCATTATATAATCGAATAATTTTAACTATGTATATATTTTTAACGATACTCAGCTTTCAATACAGCTATTCAATGAATGAATAATTTAAAAAGTATACATATATATATATATTAAAGATCAGGAAATTAAAATAAGTATTATTTAGGTAATATTCATTCAGAAATAGTTTAATTCGTGATAGAATGTTGTGTACATATGTATTTAGGTTATTTTGTAGCGTTATCCTTTCACTTGTCCATCATTTAAACGTTCTTAAAAAAATTGATACGATAAAAATAAAAATAAAATAAAAAAAAATTGATATACGCTTTTTTTAATTAATAATTAACATTTCCTTAAGTTATATTTTAAGTAAATCAAGTAGATAGTTCGATTAGGCAACCGAACATTCTTATAAATAAATCGTGTCTCTGGTACAGAAATTAATTATTTCTCGAGTTTTTAAAGATGGTAAATGGTAAAATTAACTTTTTAATTAAAAGTTCTTGTTGTTTATTAATTTTTTTTTCTGGTTTTTGCTTTATGTGTAGTATATGGTTTGGATTATTATCATTTTTTTGTTACTAGCTTCATTAACGTACGGAGAATTTCAATCATATGTCGTGCCAGTTCAAAAGTCCTTTCAAGAAAGGATGCGAAGGTAACGACACTCGATGCTAATGTACTTTGAGGTGCTCGTGAATCTTTTTTGTTTCGAATTTTGACCTTGACCTTTCGTTGATTGCCAGGTAAACCTCCTTACGGTGGGAATTCCTATTAGTCACTCTCTATGTAACCCATTGTGTTGTAGGTAAAGTTCAAAGACATGTTTACTGTAAAGACTGCGAAAGTAAAAAGATTTTTTTTGCACATTCAAACATATCTATCTATAAAGGTTGTCTTTAAATGATTATTTTATAATAAAGACACGCATAATTTGCAAACATAAAGACTGTTACAGCTATTGTGTAAATATTATCACGTTCTTCAACTGTCATCAATTTAATTAATGATATTATGTTAATTAAATTATTACGAATTCCAATTTTGGTTAAACACATAATATTTTATCGCAACTTGAACAAGTCATCTTTTGTTTACGAATCATGGCAGCACTAGACAGTTGCCACATCTTTATTTTTGCAGTTTCGCATGTATTTATGCACAATCGTGCCTAGACTATAAAGATTATGGAAAACAGTGATGAATACACGAATTTAATGAAGAATACACGAACTTGCAGAATACATGAATTTAATGAATCTTTACAATATGCATGTTTTTCTTTATACCGTTTTTTTTATTATACAATGGGTTATATTACTACACAATAGATTATAAATACTAATTTTTATATTTTAACATTTAAGATAAATTATATTTAAAATGTCGAAAGGAATTTTTTTTTAATTTTCTATAATTTATTAGCATTTAAGGTTTTTTTAAGATGACTCATTTCCTGTTATGGAAATAATTAAATTTCTGTATGGTATGTTCTGATATGTACAGAACGATAAGTACATCGTTTTTATCAGTGATTCTAAGCCTATTTTTATTCATAACTCACTTCAATTGCCTCTATAACCCTCAATCATTGATTTACTTTAATTACTCTGGAATCTCATTAATATGGCGTGGCTTCCGTTGAAAACACTCCATTATATGATATCAACCGAATAAACTATTAAATATTTATACAAAAACTAGTGATTAATTATTCCTACATAAAACTAGAATTTGATATAAAACATAGATAAAACATAGATTAGATGATGTTTTCCTGTTTAAATGACACGTATTATAGTTATGAAAAAAATACCCTATATTTGAAAAGTTGTTAGAATGTAAACTTTCTTCACGAACATCTTATAATTAAACATTGCTTAAGACAGACCTTGAAAAACTTGAAATGGATATAAAACCAGAGTGAGAAATTATCCTAAAAGTTCTCAAACAGATAAGCCAAGAAAATAAACACGTGCACAACTTTCTTTTGTTTATGTGGGTCAAGTAAACTTTGAATGCGTTCCAGTTTAAATAACAAATTTTATTTTATTAATATGATTCCATGAATGTCTGTAAAGAATTTAAATATCTAAAATTAATTTTTCTTTCGAAGACAAATTAAGTGTCGACTGATGCTAAGTATAATTCATCAAAGTAAGTTTCAAGGTTTATAGTTAAGACAAATCGTACAAGGAAGTTATTAGCAGGAGATAAGTTTACTTTTTAATCTATCACAGCCTTGAAACGTGTTACTTTTATACAATTATATGGATATGTCTAGCACTTAACTACTATTCTAAAATTCATTAACTAATCATGTTGGATTCAATAATATTTTTTTATTTTATTTTATTTTAAATATCGAATCAATACAAAAGTTATATTTTATTTTATTTTTCAGAATGTTAGAGAACATGCAACTAGACTTCATTCAAAAACTATTCTCCAAGAGCTTTCGTCTCTTAGGAAGAAGTATAGCTAGATATCCAGGATACTTCATCATAGTGCCATTTCTCATAGCAGGAATATTTGCAACGGGTTTACAAAGACTTAAATTAATTAAAGACTTAGATTCATTGTATACAGCAACTGACAGTCCTTCCATGAAAAATCGCGAATTGATAGAACAGTTATTCCCTAACGATGTTACGTCGAATTTCGATATAGGAAGATTAACGAAAATGGGAAAGCAAACGATAGTTATCATCACGCCTAAAGATAACGGTTCCGTTTTAAGATCCAGAGTGTTCTATCAGGCACAGCTGTTAGATAAATTGATCAAAAATGTTACAATTCAAGTAGATGGAAGCTATTACAAATACAAGGATATCTGTGCCAAAAATAATGGAAAATGTTTCCAAAACGAATACTTAAAATTAGAAAAGAGAATTCCGGATTTGGAAAACGGTACTGACTTTCTTCCTTATCCTTTATTTTTGAATGACTTTACTTACGAATATGTCTTCTACGCTATCAATCTGGGTGGTGTTACCACAGATAAGGAAGGAAACATTATCAATGCCAAAGCTCTTAGGTTGTTATATTATTTAGATGATTCCAATCATCACAAGAACGAAATAGCACTTTTGTGGGAAGCAAAAGCAATTGAATTTTTGCAGACTTTGCATATGGACTTTATCGATATGTCCTACTTCGCTGCTAGTTCTTTGGAGAATGAGATACATAGAATAACTGTTGAATTATTGCCGTTATACGCCATTGCTGTTATTATTATGTTATGTTTCTCCATTCTTACTACAGTCTCTAGTGATTGGATTGAGAGTAAACCATGGTGTTCTGTTTTGGCATCATTTTCGTCAGGAGTTGCCGTTGGAGCATCTTTCGGATTTCTGGGTTATTGCGGATTGGAATACGTAGATATTAACATAGCTGTGCCTTTCTTAATGCTTGGTGAGTGTTAAAAAAATAATTTTTAAAGTTTAAATAACATAAACATTAAGAAAATAGCTTAATTGATGATAATCTGTAATTATCATTAATTGATACTTTTCTGAATTTTCAAAATTGAATATTAAGACAGCATGATGACGTTTATATACTTTTCTGTACAGGAATCGGCATGGACGACACTTTTGTACTTCTAGCAGCATGGAGATGCACAGATAAGAAGGCTTCCGTAGAAGATCGCATGGCAAAAACTTACGAAGATGCAGCAGTTTCTATCACAGTTACATCTTTAACAAATTTCATATCTTTTCTGATTGGCATTTCTGCTCCTTTCCCTGTTGTCAGAATATTCTGTGCTGCTGCAGCGTCTGCAGTCATGTTCACTTATTTATTCCAAATAACTTTTTTTGGAGGATGCTTAACTCTTTTTGGTTACGCAGAAGAGAAGAAACTACATTCCTTGACATTTTTACCTATTAAGGAAAAAGAAGAAACAAGTAAGCATTTGTACTTTTTTAATTATGCTATAATTTATTCAATTAATTATTATTATATAAAATTATGCAAAATATTATATTATAGGTATCGTTAATATTGTTCTTTCTATTGCAGAAGATTACAACCTGTTCTATCGAATTCTGTGCACTGGAAGAAAAACTGAAAATGCAAGACCAGATGATGGATACTTCATGATGGTGTGTTTCAAGGACAATTTAGGGAAAACATTAAGTAATAAATATGTCAAAGCACTTGTCATACTCTTATTTCTGTTATATTTTATTATCGCGTGTTGGGGATGTACTCAAATCAGAGAAGGATTAGAGTTTCAAAAGTTGGCACCTTATAATTCATACCCTGTAAAAGGGTTTGATATGGGAAACAAGTATTTTGGAGATTATCGTGATCGTATACAAGTGGTTATCAACGCACCTCTAGATTATTCGGATCCAAAGGTACAAGAACAAGTTGAGGAATTAGTCCAAAAGTTTGAAGCCAATGGTTTTATCTCCTCAGATACAAGATTAACAGAATTTTGGTTAAGATATTTTAAGAGATTTTATACAAACAAGAGAACGGCGTTATTTTTTCAGAATTATAACTTAACTAATAAACAAGAGTTCATGCACTGTCTACGTAAAGTATTTCTAAAATTCTCTATTGGGCAATTAGTGAAAAATGATGTGGTTTTTAACGAAAATCATACAGAAATCGTAGCTAGTCGTTTCATTTTGCAATCAGTGAATGTCAACGGTGTCGAAGACGATAAGAAACTGTTAATTCAACTAAGAGATATCGCAGATTCTGCACCATTTCCAGTCGTAGTACATCACTTTTTGTTTGTCTTTTACGATCAATTTTTATTGGTAACCAAGGCTTCTTTTCAGTCTATTGTTATTGCTGCTGCAGTAATGATGATAATTACTTTTATATTTATACCAAGTATTACAAGCGTCTTATCAGTTGTAGCTTCCATAATTTCCATACAAGTTGGTGTTATGGGATACATGACACTGTGGAATGTTAATCTAGACACCGTTTCCATGATTAACCTCATCATGTGCATAGGGTTTTCGGTGGATTTTGCTGCTCACATATCCCATGCATATAAACATTGCAGCAAAAACTCTGATCCTAACGAAAGAATGTCTGCAGCATTGTATTTGGTTGGTTTGCCTATCGTTCAAGGAAGTTTCTCTACCATCCTAGCAATTTTAGTTTTGGTTACAGCACCAGCTTATATATTTTTAGTATTTTTTAAAGTGATCGTTTTGGTCATCGCTTTTGCCGCGCTCCACGCCTTATTTCTATTACCAGTGCTTTTCTCTATTTTTGGACAGATTTCTTGTAAGAAAAAAATGAATCAGAATGTTAGCGAAAGCGAAGAAAATATACAAGAAAGATCTTTAGATAAAATATCAAGGAAACCATCTTTTATCAGACAATTATCTGGCACTCCAGTTGTGACTTCCTACAACGTTTTTGATAAGAGCTCAGACGAAACGAAACAGAACTCAATCAACAAATCTTCTTTACGAAAGAAAAATTCAGCTGTTAGCAATCCGTGTTATTTAGAAGATGTACAATTAGATGGTTCTTAAGAGAACCCATCTATCATAAACATTAGATACTCATCCCGAACTGTACATATTTTAACTACGAGCTGTTCATCAAAAATATGCTCAAGATGGACTGATGCGCCAAAGTGTACTATAGAATAGTTTAAGTAATTTATTGTTCTTAAACACGATGAAACTACACAAGTTGGTTTTATGTTGTGTAGTATTTAAATATAATGTATAGTTGTGTAACTTAAACATAATTTATATAACTGTACGTTATATTTAAATATATATTTTAACCTTAAATAAAATGTATTTTTAAATGTGTTGTATTTTAAGATAAACGTATACAGTACGTATACATCTATACGTTATATCAGGTGATCCAAAAAGTGATGTCGTTTATAGCATTAATCAAATATATATTCTCCATTTGAATCAATGACAATATTTCAAAATTGGAAAGTTTTAAAAATTCATGTTTAGACAAGCTGAGACACGTTTGGATGTGCATAATACTGTATAAAGAAAAACGACATTACTTTTGGAACGACGGGATGTTTAACGTATAATTTCATTCGTTAACGTATACAGTTATACGTTTAAATGTGACATAATTATTCAGTTGTTTACGTGTTTGAGGATCAATCAAGAATTCATTTTCAGGATCAAAATTCTTTTGGTTTCTCTTTTATAAAACAACCAAGAGATGAAAGTTCTTGAGTCATTTTTTTTTTTTCTACAAAGTTATAAATGAATCATATTTATTTAATTCTTTAAGTGTTGATGAAATAAGATTTTAATACTGTTATTTAAAGAAACGTTATTAAATATGCTGTAAATCGTGGTTTGATATTTAAAACGGATTCTATAAATTCACGTTCAATAAAAAAATGCTTTCATTCATAAACTTCACTGAGTAAATTTCTTATTAAATAAACTAAAACTACACAGTGTTCAGTAGATTTTGTTGAATAAACAAAAGAAAAAAAAAAACTGGTATCTGAACAAGAATAGTCCGTTGTACGAAAACACTTTATTGTTAGATTTAATAATTTAAATATATTTAAAGTAAGTAGCGTAAGAGAAACTATATGAAGCGAAACGAATCTTTCATTATACTTCGATATGATAAAAATTTTTAAATAAAATTACAATAAAAATTTCGAAATTAAAGTGATCCCAAGTGGTGACAGCAGCGATTAACTCTCTCACATTTAGGGGCGAAATTCATCCATAAAACATGAGTACAGTGTCTAAAAAAACACTTGTCAACAAGTAGGTGGTTTCACTTTAAAGGCGGTATAATTATCTTCCACACTACCTCCCTTTGTGTCACATAATTGTGACATAAAGAGGCTAAACTCTTAGCAAATTTAGGAGGGTGGAGCCTGAAACTAATAATATATACCAATATATTCAGCATGTCAACATTAAAAAATTAAATAAACTTGTATCTAGTATTAAACCAACAGAACATAACATGCGTTCAAACAAATTTCGACAAAATATTTATGAACATTATAATTTTGTTTTTAATATTAATATTGATTTACATAGATTTATAGCGAATACAACAATAAAAAAAGTTTAAAGAGGAGTAAAAATGATTCGTAAATTTAACACATTCATTAAAGTGCTTACGGAGATAACATCGAGTACAAATGAATTCAACAATATATAAAAAAATAAATTTATATAAATACTTAAAATTTAAATAATTAAACATAAATACACTTGTTTAACGTATTTTAAAACAGTTTTTCTTCTGTTGCATCGATTACTGTTGTACTGGACTAGATATTATATATAAATAAATTTATTATATTTATGAAATTTTGAAATTCTAAAAATTATACTTGCTTATATTCTTAACTTTTTGATAGACTATCACTAAATGCATAAAATAGCACTATTTTAAAAAATAAACACTTTAATAGACGAAGTACTTTCGAATACATCCAAATTCAGTGCCACAATTCTATAGATGTGTATGATACTGAAGTCGGATGTATCGGAAAGTACTTCATCCATTAAAGTGTTTATTTTTTAAAATAGTGCTATTTTGTGCTTTAGTGATAGTCTGTTGATATTTCGAAAGTTTTTAATCTTGATTTATTTTTTAATATTAATAAAAATAAAAAAAAATGATAGTCAGACAATCGTTATTTATTTTATTGTTATTGTTTTTTCTTATTTTTTTAATTAAGAATTAATATTAATGCAACATAAATCAAGATTAAAAACTTTCGAAATATCAACAGACTATCATTAAAACACAAAACAGTAGTATTTTATAAAATAAACACTTTAATAAAGGAAGTACTTTCGGATACATCCAAATTCAGTATCATACAAATCTATAGTTTCTATGGAATT
Organism: Androctonus mauritanicus; assembly: GCA_011317285.2. Taxonomy (NCBI): domain Eukaryota; kingdom Metazoa; phylum Arthropoda; class Arachnida; order Scorpiones; family Buthidae; genus Androctonus; species Androctonus mauritanicus. Next base: position 14,431 of record WUQG02013777.1, on the reverse strand, counting down.
GTAGCGCTGAATTTGGATGCATCCGAAAGTACTTCTTCTACTAAAGTGTTTATTTTTTAAAATAGTGCTATTTTGTGCTTTATTGATAGTCTGTCGATATTTCGAAAGTTTTTAATCTTGATTTATGTGACATTAATATTAATTCTTAAAAAATAAGAAAAGATAATAGTCATTAAATTATTTTGTATTTATGGTGACGTAGTCGTCTTCCCATATCTAAGGATTGACGTATATTAATAACAAATCTCAGAGAGATACAGAAAATTTAATTCCATTTCAAGAAGGCAAATAATATGGCGGCCAACAACTCATGCTGCCAACTGAAACAAATAATTAATAATTAAAACAGAAATTATGTTTTCATTATACGACACGTATTTGTATATATTTTGTTTTAAATTCTATCTAAATTTACTAGAATTTTTCCGTATTATTAGCTAGAATTTCTTTCTATTCGGCGATTGAAAGATTAAAGACGTTTCAATCACAGAAAAGTCCTTCATTTTTCTGAGAGATAAGATAAGATTTTGGTACACAATATATACTTTCATGTTTAACCTTGATTTCTCTCCAATTGTTTATTATTTTTCCATATTTTAAAAGATAAAATATTTCAACATCTATTATGTAAGTATATACTTTTATCTATAAATTTTATGATATCTTTTAATCCTGTAAATCTTTCTTTCTTTGTTGTTTAGGTATTATTTACTTATCATTTTTCATCTAAAGAATATTTTATTATGCTGATAATGTCTTTCATAACATCGGAAATGCTAAAAATAATAATTTATTTCTAAAGAAACTTTTCTATTTTTGTTTAGTAGCGACGAGTTTTTGTAGCAGATACAAACTTCTATATTGAAAACAATAATTAAACTGTAAAAAAATATATAAAAATTATCGATGTTTATGTTATTTATGTAGCATAAATGTGTCCTTTACCCATTTCAAAATTAGCGAGACAAAGAGAGCTGTAAATTAAAATAAAAAAATAATAATAAATACTGCGAAAAAAAACACGCAGATATTTTAAAAATAAATTTAATTAAACGGAGGCCATTTCTAATTTTTAATTTAAAAAAAAAAAGCCCAAATATATAAAAAGAAAAATTAAAGGTTGACGTTCCTACTGCATATGATTCAATCAACGTTCGATATTTTTAGAAAGGATAATATGCATGTATATCCGATGAACTTGAGATTTAATTAACCGGATGAACATGACCTCTGCTTTCTTTAGCATAAAGTTAAAAATAAAAATCAAAGTCACTTTCAGTACCATTCAAAGTAAACGGGATTTTACCTTTTCACTACTTCGCCCTTCAATTCTCCTACCTAGACAAGAAAAAGGCTTTCTACATGTACTCGATTGTTCGTCCACGTTATAAAGAATGAAAGGTTCTTTCATCGCTATTTTAAAATTCTGCTTCTAAACAAATTAAATTATAAACTGTGAAAAACATAAAGTTATAGCAAGAAAAAAAATTCAGTAAATTTTCTACAAAAAAAGATAGAAGGAAAAATTATCAATGCTATTTTTTTTCCAGTATTATTGCCTAAAATTTCTTTTTATCTAAAACTATTGAGCAATTAGAGAAGTACAATGACTGCAAACTCTTTCTTTTGTGAGAGATAAGATTTTGCTATGCGTGCTTACCGTGTTTAAACTTCACTACCTCTTCAAACAATAACTCTACTTTAACATGCCCAGAATGAAAAATTTATAGATTTTTTTTTTTATGTATATTGACTTTGATCAATTATCATCAAATAAATACCCAAATTATGATGAGATCATGGGAAAAAATGATATAAAAAAAATTTCAATATTTACACCTTGATGAGATATGTAGAAGTTTCGTTTAATTGCAACGTTTCTGTCTTAAAAATATCCAGGATTTGTTGTTGGTTATAATTTAAATGTTTGAACATCCCACATTCCAAGTGCGAGTCAACTCCTCGCGTGTGTTTAAGTCCCCATCTCAACATCTGGTGTAAATTACTTCTTTCTTTAATTGTAGTGGAATTCTATTGTTCTTCTTAGAATAAAGTGTCTCTTCTTACAGTTAACAAGTGTTCTCCTTTTGTCTCCAGCATATCCCTACATTCGATAGCAAGATCATCGGTGTAATCTGTCTTCATACAACAACATGAAATGTGTTTGATTTATACCTTTAAAATAACAAATATTCAAATTTAGATATTAATCAAGTTCTGTTTCTGATCAAAACTTCGCATTATTATTTTTTAAACTTACTCTTTCCGGTCATTGAACACTCAGAAAGGTGAAAGGATTGATTGCATTCTCAGACTTATTTGTGCAATTTAATATAAGTACACAAATCCTCATTGTGTATTGTTTAATATTCACTGATGCATCGAAAGTATTTTTCTCTAAATTCTTACCTGTAAAAAAACCAGAACGGATGCATTATTAAAGGACAAACATAGCTACTGACATATTCTTAAGGTAGGCGTATAAATACACAAGCATTAGACACAACCCGATATTACAGGTACTCATAATTGGACCGTGTTTGTCTGTACTTTCTATCATAGGATATGCCAGGATGCTATTTTCAATTCATTCGCTGTCATGCTATATTAGAATGATTGCCATGGGCTTATCAGCTTCCAGGTGGTCATTCCAATTAAAATTTCCCCACAAGCTATCGTACCAGCAAAATTTAGAATGTGTTCGAGTTCAGTTTCTATAAAATATCTCGAACTGGAAGAAAAAATTATATATATAAAATCCATGTCAATCAATTCGAAGTTTGACGTCTTTGACAAATTGAGGTTGCAAAGTTGTTTAAAGCCGGATGTCCTCAACGTGGCAATACGAGATTACTTTGCTGTTAAAATTAAATTCTAGAAAAAAAAAAAATGACGATAAGATATACAAACAATACATTCTTTATATAATTTTACCAGATTTCGATTTTAATTTAATAAATTTTAAATAAATTTCCTGTTATCAGACATGAAAGAGTTACCTTGAACTTAAACAGATTTTCCTGTCAAGAAAGGTGCAAATATTATTGAAAGTTTCGTGACGCTCTTTTTGACATTACAATAATTACTCACACGTATGAATCATATTTATTATAATAATTTTTTTTTTTTTTTAACTGAAATGTAGAAAATTCTAATAAAATTTAACCAAAATCGTATAGAATAAAAAAATTTTCATTTATAAACAAACAAATTGAGACTCTTCAATTTTATAATCACAAAAATTTATGTAAATGATTAAAAAACAGGAAAAAAAGTTATCTTAAAATTTTCAGTTTGCCTGCCATTATGCAATTTTCCCGAATCTTATGGTAATATTTAAGATAAATCATTGATTAGCAAATCTGCAATTCATTAATTTAATTTTTATATATGAGTAACCATTATCATAAGCTACAAGATTTTTAAAGAATTATTTAACGTATAACAGTTTAAAAAATGATGAAAATAAATTTTAATTATTTTATCGTGAAGAATAAAAACTTTAATCTTATTTTAATGTTATAAAATTATTATGAGGATCGTTTAATTTATATGCAAATCAGAAAACATTTTTTGTTTCTTTTTTTTTTGCTATTTATCATTCTGTGATTAATATAGTTGTAACGTGTGACATTCCTATACAGTTTAAAGATTTCGCAATGTGAGGTGTTGCTAAAACAGGCCTAGTAGGTAATTTAATTATCTGTCGGTTATTTTAAAACAAGTAAAAACCAAAAATGTGGACAGTCTAGAAATGAGTATGAATGAAAACTGACTACTGTATATCTAAAACTAATTGAGAAACGAATAATTAATTAATTTCGACAAGCACCTGTAATTTAATTGATGATAATTTATGTAACAGTTTTATTTCTATAATATCAGTTTTTATTTTATTTATTTCTGTAGATCAGTATCACATTAATAGATCGATTTCATTTCTATAGTTCAGTTTGACTTTTCTACATCATAATCTGTAAATCGATATCAACTTTTATTATTCAGTATCAGATTTATAGATCGAAATTTTATTTCTGTAAATCAATATGCCTTCTGTAGATCAATTTCATTTTTGTAGATCAATTTTTTTTTTTTTTAATCAATATCACATCTATAGATGGATTTCATTTTTGTAGATGAGTTTTACTTCGGTTGATCAGTTTCCTTTTTTATAAATCAATTTTATTTTTACAAATCAGTTTCATTTTTATAAATCAGCTTCCTTTCTATAAATCAGTTTCATTTTTACAAATCAGTTTCCTTTCTATAAATCAGTTTAATTTTTTAAATCAGTTTGATTTTTACAAATCAGTTTCCTTTCTATAAATTTGTTTCAGTTTTACAAATCAGTTTCCTTTCTATAAATTACTTTCATTTTTATAAATCAGTTTCATTTCTATAGTTTAGTTTTATCTCTACAATTAACCTATTTTCTATAGAACTATTTCTATTCTAGAGAAATCTAATTTTTCTAGAACAATTTTTATTTTTATTTCATATTGATTTTTTTCAAGGTAACAAATCAACTATAAATTGCCTTGATCATACGTTAAGCTAGATTTCTGTTTATGTGTCAGTATAAATGCTTTCTCAATCGTTCCGAGAAATATTTCATTAAAATTAAATTATTCTACACTATTATATTACGATTCAAAAATTACCTAAATGTAAAATTAACAAAAAAAAAAAAAAAAAAATATTGGAATATTTATGTCGAAGGGTGCGGCATAAATCAGTTAACCGAAAATGCACGATCTAGTGTAGTAATAATGGTTTATTTAAAAGATCAAAAATGTTCTACAGAAATTGTTCAAAGTGATATCCGTTAGTATGCATATATTTGTAATAGCGTTCAGCCACTGATTTGCAAACTTTGTGATAAAGGTCACCATTAGCATGAAAAAATTTTCAAATTGGTACACAATCATTTTGTTTAAATCTTATAGGTCTCTTGGTTTCGTAGTAAATCGGCTACTGAACCTCTCTCTTCGAACCCTTTTATTTAATTTATAGTTTGCTTAATGGTGGTTGAATATCCAAAACTTGTTGAAGAAAAAGCTTATTTTACAACTACATCATCTCGATCACGTTGCCATCACTTCTACAAAACAAACACTCATTGTTCAGTGGAAAGTTTTCGGTTCATTTTGTGCATCTTAGAAAAAAAAAAAAAAAAAACTAACGATGAAGCTAAAGCAGATAGCTAGTTTTCTTCTCCCACTACACGTTTCCCCCACTCTTTCACAAATTTATGCAATCTGCAACAAAAACGATAATAATAATAATAATATAACAGTTAACGGACTTATGCTGCACCCTGTATTTATCTCGTTCTTTACAAATTCAGTGAAATCGCATGTAAAAATGCAATTTCACTGGGATCTTCTATGGGATACTTTTCGGCATCAACTCAATAGTTCGTAAAAGAATTCTTCAATTTACAAACTATTGAGTTGATGACGAAAAATATCCCATAGAACAAATGTCAATTAATGCCATTCCCATTTACGAACTGTCGAGTTTACGAACTGCTTTAGGGATCCATACGAGTTCGTGAAAACAAGAATCTACTGTATACAACTTGCATATCCCATAATAGTCATTGTACATATTTTAAACCCATTTATTTATTGAAAATTTTGTCTGTTGATGTTTCTTTTTGCAGATCAGTATATCAGATTTATAGATCGATTTCGTGGCTATAGATCATGATGTGATGTATAACAGTACAACTGTTATACATCATATCTGAAGGTAGACTTTTCACTTTTATAGATCAATATCGCATTTATAGATCGATTTCATTTCTGTAGGTCAGTTTACCTTCTATACTTCTATAGTATAGAATAAACTGCAGCATAGTATAAAAATAGTAAGCGATTATTCATATTTTCTACTCCAGTGGAAGATTAAATTTTATTCTAATCATAAAAAAAAAACACTGACAATAATTTGCATTTTAAAGAATCCCTTACTATCAAACAATGAGAAAACTGGTTTATTGGTCAAGTGCACGAAAACAATGTGTGTTATTTTATTATGTCCTTAAAGGACAATAATTTTTTGCAAAATATTTAAAATAATTTCAATGTTGTCGTGATACTTTCGCTTTTAATCTATCTTTCTAATAATAATAAAAAGTTATAGATAGATAGGTCCTATATTTATTAATATATTAATTATAAATACTTCCAAATAAACACGATTTATTTTAGATACTCTTGCGAAAATTTTCTTATAAATCGATACGATTTCGACATAATTATAATTATTTTGATCAAATTCAATGTCGAGTATTTTACAGATTTCGAAATTTGCTATGCGATACTTCCTTCCTTCTAAAATATAGGTCGAAAGCGGATCAAAAATCTCCACCTTAACATCACCTAAATCAAACACGTGTCGAGGTAACTGTCATTTAGTTCAAAATCCGATATTTGTTTATGAGGTTGCTTTTTTTTGTTTTAATCGATTTACAGAACTCGATTTAAGCCGATAGATTTCTATATTATAAATATAAATGTAAAGGAAATAATCTTTAGATTTAACATATTAAAATCTAACGATTATATCCTCCACCTTAACGTATTATTATGTTAAATCTAACGATTATTTCCTTTACATTTATATATATAATAAAGAAATCTACCGGCTTAAATCGAGTTCTATAAATCGATTAAAACAAAAGAGCAACCTCATAAACAAATATCGGATTTTGAACTAAATGGCAGTTACCTCGACACGTCGAGTTCTATAAATCGATTAAAACAAAAGAGCAACCTCATCAATAAATATCGGATTTTGAACTAAATGACAGTTACCTCGACAGGTGTTTGGTTTAGGTGATGTTAATATGCTAAATCTAACGATTATTTCCTTTACATTTATATATATAATAAAGAAATCTACCAGCTTAAATCGAGTTCTATAAATCGATTAAAACAAAAAAAAAAGCGACCTCATAAATAAATATCGGATTTTGAACTAAATGACAGTTACCTCGACACGCGTTTAGTTCAAAATCCGATATTTGTTTATGAGGTTGCTCTTTCCTTTTAATCGATTTAGATGATATTAATAAGTTAAATCATAACGATTATTTTATTTAAATTTATAATAAAGAAATCTATCGGCTTAAATCGAGTTCTATAAATCGATTAAAACAAAAACAAAGCAACCTCATAAATAAATATGGGATTTTGAACTAACTTGTAAGTGACAGTTACCTCGACACGTGTTTGGCTTAGATAATGTAGATATGTTAAATCTAACGATTAGTTTCTTTGAATTTAAATTTATAATAAAGATATCTATCGGCTTAAATCGAATTCTTTAAATCGATTAAAATAAAAAAAAGCAACCTCATAAATAAATATGGGATTTTGTACTAAATGACAGTTACCTCGACACGTGTATGGCTTAGATGATGTCATCGGGCGGTTGTTATTAGTTCTAAAAGGTCATAAATAAAAGAATTAATGGATAAAATAAACGTGCAAGGTTAATACGTATTTCAATTGTCTAGTGATAATGGAGTTCTAGTTTCGTTCGAGAGCGTGACTGCGTATGTTAAAGACACGATAATTAAGTTTACGTAAAAATAAATAAATAAATAAATAAAATATCCGAGAAAATCTGCCTTAATTCAAGCAAAATTTCTATCGTAACAACAACATAAATAATGTATTTGTAGATGTTTTACGGCTATTTTAAAGTTCGGGGGAATTTTTTATTAAAACTGCATACTAGGTCAAGGGATTAATGTAAAATATAACATAATTTTATGTTAATTTTATTTTATCCCCCTGCGTTTGCATATCAAGAGAACATCATAAAAATTCTATTGTCGTCATTATTTCATGCGTTCAAACAAACAATGCCCTCGGCTAATCGGAGCAAAATATAAACAGCATGCTTATTTTTAGACTTTTAAAAATGTATCGATGGTACTTTAATGGACTACACTGTTTAAAATCACGTGTATTCTTTAAGAGAACAGCATTTTCGAGTAAGTTGTAATAAAAGAACAACTTAACAAATTTTCAAATGAAAATAAATTATGAACTTGCATACTTTCCTTTTATTATTTGTTTAAAACTAGTTTAATACAGGATGATTCAGAAATACTTGCAGGATAGATGCATCGAAGTATGATAAAGAAAAAGTTTCTATGAATATAGATCTTCAAATGCTTTATTTCCGAGATATCGCGAAAATTTGATATGAACATTTTTTGATCCCATAGTAGATAAGATGGAGGAACATTAATTGCACTTCGTGCGTTGCTCAATAGACATCCGATTGATACTTCACAACATTGTCAATAATTAAAAAGCAAAGTGACATGCATTGGTACACTAATTTCAAGTTGGCTAATATAATTATATGTGCAAATGAAAGCAGCAGTGAAGCCCAGAGTCCGTACTAGACTCTGGGCTTCACTGGAGTACATACCTACATCGTGATTATAGAGGACGCTGGGGTACACACCTACATTGTGATTATGGAAGTATCCATAATCACACCACATCTGCATCGTGATTAAAGGGAGGTATCCATAATCACGATGTAGATGTGGTGAGATTCGTCACAGCTCTAGAATTTTTCAGCGTGTTTGACAGTCCATGGTAGTACGGTACTGGGAAGTTTGTTTTAGTGAAGGCATTTCGAACACTTGCTCTGATATATTATAATAGGGTCTACTGCTGAAATAAAGCATTTGAGAACTTATGTTCATAGAGACTTCTTTCGTTGCCATGCTTCGATACATCTATCCTGCAAGTTTGATCAAGTATTCCTGAATCACCGAATATACTATAATTCATTAAAAAAATCAAACTATAATGTACGCTAGCCCTCAGCAATAAAATTTTTCCATCATATTCTGTTATCTATACTTTAAAAATAAATATATATACATTGTAAGCACATGTTTATAATAAAATAAATAATATGACATATTCTAGCATCATTAAGTGTATTCATTAAATTATTCAAGATTTCATTAATGCAGTTATTATATAAACAAAAATAAATGAAGTTAAAAATGTAAAATTTTAATGCTCAATGTTATATCGGTATCGAAACTGATGCCAAATTTTATGTAATTTTTATAATATAAATATTATTTATTTTTATAACGTAAAGATTTATATTATTAATATTTTTGTAATATAAGCACACACAGTATATATTTATCTTACATTTATGATGTTCAGGAATTAGAACATCATAGTTATAAATAAGAACAATATTTCTTTCAAAATTATAATGGTTAAAGCTTAACTTACACAAGCATTAAAAATAGAAAAGTAAACATATTTATCAAATGTGTATATATATATATATATAAAGTGCTGTGTTTGTACAGTATTTGTAGTATGAGAAATGCCCTGAAGATTAAAATAACAGGAAGTAGTCGAGAAATTCTTATTAATATACAAAATGTTAACTATATGAGGCTAGTTTATGATGTAGAGCCGAAGTATTATTGGACACGTGTGACATTTTTCAGGCAAATGTATTAAAAAAAATGTTTAAAATTTTATTGTATTCGTTACTAGAGAAGATATATTCCTATAAATCAATGTTTCCCAAGGTGAAAGCGAAAACAAAATAGGGGTCCATGCCTCATGGACCCCCATTTACATCTCATGCACCCCCAATTTTTGTTTTCCCTGACATGGACCCCTTGAAGTTCGGAGTCGACTGCAAGGGTCCATGCAGTCGACTCCGAACTGCAAGGGGGTTCATATAGATCACTAGGGAATATAGATCACTTTGGGAATCACTTAGGGTCGATATAGATCACTTTGGGAATCATTGCTATAAATGAATGAAATAATTTTACACATCCAAGTAATTCATCTACGTTTGGTATAACAAAATTTGCATATTTTTTTTATGTAGATTTTTTTTTGTATTTGATAATGCTTTTTAGATATAACTTGTCGACAAGTCTTCATCCTGTGTAGAAAATGCATATTGTCTGACCAAATTTTTTTAAAAACTTGACTGATACTCTCTATAAGCTATTTTGGTGATAATTTTATGTAAATACATGTAAGTATACTGCATAATTTTATAAATAAATTTGTTCATGTTCATGTAAAGTTTAGATAAAATTCTACACATTCATTTAGTTTATTTTATAAAATTACTTCAAAATTAACAAAAATTATACCGGTTTTCAACCTTGTAGCATAGATAATTATTTTTAACAAAATAAGGGATTTCAGTTAATGACTTTCAAAATTAATGAAGTTAATACAAATTAAAATAGATAGATTAACTAAGATTGTTCTCAAAAAAAAATAATAATAATAATAACTAAATAGTGTGAATATTTTTTTATTTTCAAAAATATATTTGTTTATCTGGAAACATATTTTCTTTTTCAATTCTTAAGCAATATTATCCGATAATATTATTCAGTTTCTCAATAAAAAATTGATTTGTTTGAGAAAAAAATCAATATTAATACCTATAACGCAAAATTTATACAATACTTTTATTATAGGAATTATATCATTAAAGGGAGAAAAATCACAAGAATCAAATTATATTTGACCAAAAATTCTCTCAAAAAATCTTTTTTCCTCATTTATTAAAGGGAAATTTATTATAATACTTTAATAAATTTATCAAAAAAAACCACAAAAATCGAGTCCTATATTTGACCAAAAAAATGCATAAAATTCTTTCAACAATCTTCTTTCTTCATTTATTAAAGGGAAATTTATTATAATACTTTAATAAATTTATCATTAAAGGGAAAAAAAACCACAAAAATCGAGCTCTATATTTCATCAAAAAAATGCATAAAATTCTCTCAAAAATCTTCTTTCTTCATTTATTAAAGGGAAATTTATTATAATACTTTAATAAGTTTATCATTAAAAGAAAAAAATCGAAAAATAGGGCCTTAATAAATTCATTAAGGCCCTATTTTTGTCGCTATCTTTTTTAATGATATAATTTTTATAGCTAAAACTTTCGCATAATTTGTGTTTTAGATACTAATATTGAATTTTTCTTAAATAATCAATAAATATTATTGATATAAATAATAAATACATTTATTAAAAGAAAATAATACTTTACTTAATAAAATGAAACCATTAATAAAATAAGAGTTTTCATTTTACTCATATCATGATTATTTTAAAAGTAACAACCCTTTAATAAATAAATTATTTTACTTATTAAGTAAAATAAAGTATTGTTACTTTACAAAAGAGTTTTTACTTAAACGGTTGTTACTTTATAAATGAGTTTTTACTTAAACGGTTGTTACTTTATTAAAGGAGTTTACTTAAAGGGTTGTTACTTTATTAAAGAGTTTTTATTTAAGGGGTTGTTACTTTATAAAGCGGTTTAAATAAAACCCTTTAATAAAGTAACAACCCTTTTAATAAAAACTCTTTATAAAGTAACAATCCTTTATTTTTACTTAATAAGTAAAATGATTTATTTATTAAAGGGTTGTTACTTTATAAAGGGGTTTTATTATAACTCTTTTATAAAGTAACAACCCCTTAAGTAAAAACTCTTTGATAAAGTAACAACCCTTTACGTAAACCCTTTTAATAAAGTAACAACCGTTTAAGTAACAACTCTTTAATAAATTAACTCTTTAATAAAGTAACCCTTTAAAGAATTATTTTATTAAAGGGTATCACTTTTGGAATTATCACGGTATGAGTTTGAAAGGATAAATTTTAATAATATAAATTAGAAGGAAAACAATGTTGAAATTGAGTTTTGATACTTTTCGTAATATTTTCCTTTTTATGTATAATACTTATAAAATTTAAATAAACTTACAGCATCAACATAAAACTGCTGTTGTCGCTGTTGTAAGTTTTTACTGCGAATCTCACTCTACTGCACTGTAAACAGATTTGACAGTTAGCAATAAATCTATTTATAATTCCACAGATTATTATCAATTCTACTGATGATTGCCAAATTTCAATTTTTGGATACGCCCATAAGTAACAGGTGTAATTATTATATGCATACGAAAGATTGAAAGGGAGTTCTCGGAAATAGAAAAATTAAATATTCAATTAATTCCTCAGAAAAGCTGACTGAATAAACAAGTGGCGTTTTTATATTCAGTTCAATACCTCTTGTATAAATTTGTCCTGATATACAGCTAGCTACCTTCACTCAAAATTTGTTAATTCATGTGCTGTCTAGTCTTCTATTGTTTAATCCGTCAAATATTTAAGTTTGAAAATCAATTTAGAAAGTACATAAATGACTGACTAGAATGTAGGTTTGTAGATAAACATGTTTAGTTAGTGAATTTGAAAGGAATGATTCGATAATATAAAGTAATATAATAATACGTGATAAAAATATCTCAGCCATATGCAAATTTTCGTTCAAATCGCTTCAAAAACTACCAAAAGTTTGTGGAAAATATAACTGATAACCATATTAATTTAAATATATCCATTATCATCAAAAATTCGCGATGAAATAGTCTAATTCGTAAAATATTCGTCGTAGATCGATAAAATATATACAATTATAAAGACAAAAGTTGAAAACTTAAGCAATAGGTTTTAATAATCATACCGATCATCTAAAAATGGCAATACCAATCATCATGTAATCAAATTATCAAATATGGATCACCTAAATGGATACCAATCATTACATAAATGAAGTAATGGGCACAAATTCGCGAATTTATGTCCATTACTTCATTTATATGGTGATTGGTATGATCATTCTAAAAAGTTTAGGTTCTCTTGAATGTAGTTACGAGAAAAAATAATTAAAGTAGTTTTTTGTCTTACAGAAAATAAAATTATTTTTTTCACTTTGAAAGTTGTCAGTTTAATTACATAAAGAAAGATTTTCGTAAGCAACTAGCCAAGCAATTTATCATTAATTTTAGATCCTTAAAAATCTTTTAAAAGATCCAAACTTAATCGTGGATCATAATTGAATTCAACGATTTGCTGGATGTTTAATGTTTAGATCAATTTGTTAGTTAAATATCCGTCTTAGGTAATGAAACTAGAAAACTAAAATAACAAACTATATAACTGGAGGACTAGAAGAATTGCATTAAAGGGAATTATTGGTTTCTTCCATTAATTACTCGAGTTAATCATCATCTAACGAAATGAGTTGTTAAATCTACAAACGATTTGAAGCATGATGAAAGTCAATAGCTTTCCTATGAAGGATTCGATACCAAATCTCGATTGCAATATTCATTTTTTTTAGGAATATCCAGTTGGACTATTGACTCCCGTTGGTTGACCCTTATCCTTCAACACATTAATTGATCACATCATAAAGTCTGTCAAACTGATACTAAGCACCTAACTATCCTGCTTGATATAATTTTCCCTTTTATACAAATTCATTGACATAAAACCTCAACTAATCCAACAAAATAAAAAATTGGAAATATATATATATAAACAAGACAAGATAAACTGTTAATAACTAACTTACAGGATTCGGCAGGAATTCCAAAATATCATAACTAATTCATTTCTTTTCTTCATTTAAAATTATAACACATCAGAAATTAAAATTTTCTTAGTTTACATTTTTAAATTTATTATTATTAATTTTTTTTTATTAAGTTTTGAAACACCTGCAACTGAACAATCAAATTTCCAGTTTACCATTATAACGTTCTTAAAAATATTTTTTCTGTTTTCCAGTGATGAGGATAAAGAATACTCATAATTTTCAAACGTAACAGTGGGGGGAAAGAAACTATTCAGAATTGTATTGGAATTAAGATGAGGGAATTTCCTACCCTTTGTCTATTGAATTGTATTCCAACAGTACCCTTTGTCTATTCAGTTATCTAATTACATATTATTTTTTAAAGATAATCCAGTGTAATTGCCAATTAATGATCTCCAAAGTAAGATAATAATCGATTTAAAAAAACAAAATAAGCAAAATTTTATCGTTATTCATTCCAATATCCGAAATATTTCGTAAGATAATTTGTATAATAATATTGAATTCGTAAAACCATCTTTGCGTAAAACGCACGGAATTCCCTCATAATAATTTCATGCGGAATAATAATTTCTTCCGGCATTTTCTTATTTTAATATCTAATTTTATCTTTTTTTTTTTTTTAAATATTAGAATAGATGGCGGAATGGTAACGCTGTCGACGTGCAATGCAGGAGGATCCGGGTTCGGATCCCGGGTCTGGTAACTCCTGAAAAGTTTTTTTAGAAGACCAATCTGGTCTTCACCATCCGGTCCTCTTCCATGGGTATGGGTGCAGCCCGTGGTTGAAATTGGCTCCGTCCATTAGTAATCTCCCTGAATGGAAAGGGACGTAAAATATGCAAAAAAGAATTATCAGATTCTAAATTATTTCCAAAAAATAATGATATGGTATTGAAACAGATAAGTTCTTATGAAATATAGC
>WUQG02013766.1:0-11748 GCA_011317285.2 Androctonus mauritanicus | reverse complement strand
CTCCCAATTGGGGTGTTTTTTTTTTTTTTTTTTTTGTCCTCATTAAGTATTTAAAAATAAGTTAACATAATTTTAATACAATCTAGGATTTTTATTTTGTTCAGGGAGTTTCTTCGCTGTAATTTTTTCTTAATAATCATCGAAATTTTCGATTATAATTTAAACTGGAAGCGGTCTAACAAAGGACTGTAGCAACTCAAATATATTAAAAAGAATATACTGTATTTTACGCTTTTTTAGTCTACAAAACATAACGGGAGACTATCTAGACTGCATAATAATTAATATATAAACAGAAATTTATATTTTCTAATAATGATATATATATATATATATATTTAGATTTAAAAATATATATATAGTATCATTTTAACCTAAATAATTTGTTTGTTTATTTTCAGAGAAAATACTACAAAAATTATACTCGATTTAAATTTTAAACGTGATATATATAGGTCTACTATATATTGACATATTTCTCCGAAGTTAACGATAAGATAGAAATACTGTGTATTTATTAGTCTCAGCACACTGTCTTCTGCAATTAGAAAAATATTAGCTTTTCGTTGAATTAATTCTTTTGATAGTTTGCGAGCCTACAACGAAAATGCATTAACTCAATTATTTTATATCTTGTCGTTTTTAACATTATTTTTAAACCAAATTTTCTTCAGCCATTCTCTATATTGTTACAAACCTACAAAAACTAAGTTATCTCTAGTTTTCAGGTATAAAATTTTAGTTAAAATAGTATCCAAAATAATTGTCTAGTTGTCATAATAAAATCACGATAAGAATGGTCATTTTAGTATTATACGGATATTGAGAAAAGTAGACTACAATTACCAATTCAAACGGATATGTTAGTATGATCCTCATAACATTTCTCTTCCACTCAGTAGAAAATTTTCTTCGATATTTTTTTCTGGATCGCTGTCAAAGTCGACCATCAGAGATAAAAAAAAATTCTCCATCTCCTTCTGCGCTACTTACGCATAAAAACACTATTTACTTAACGCTGCTTATAACAATATTAAAAATTGCTTTAAGTTTCTTTTAGAATACAAGTTACGAACGATTACATTATTTCTACTTTACAGTCTGTTTTCACATCACGGAGTACTTCCTTACATATTAGAAAGTTATCTGGAGATGGAATACATCAGACAATTCAGGACACGATCCGGATCACGTGACACAGATAGCGGAAATATCTGATCCTATACTCATTGTGCGCCTAATCTATCCCCATAAACTGGCCAGGAAATTGAATTTTTTCTTTCTTTAAAAATGACTCTAAAAAATTGACAACAATAAATGAGTAAGAAGAGAGAGATTTCATTAGTTTTGTCGAGTCGACGAAAGCACTTTCAACTATATTTTGCTCTACTGCCGATAGAGAAAACTTAGAAATTGAATGAAGATATCTCATAACACAATATAATAAGGTGAGTGACACGAATTTAGTATTAATTTAACGATAATTTCTTAATTAGTTTAAGCGAACGTCTGAATAGAAACAAAAATTTTTATTTCGTTATGTCAAAAGATATACAAAATTATCTTAGAAATATTTCCGAAATGTAGGTAAAGTAAGTTTATTTTAGCACGAGAGAAGGCGCAATAAACAATTATGGAATGAGAGTTTGAAAAACGGAAAATAATAGCGATACACAAGACAATTACTGCTAACAAGTGAAAAAAGTGTTCTCATGAAAAGCTATTAACAGAAGGACCGTTGATAGCTTAGACACAAGAGCATGTTTAGTGTCGCCGATACCCATTAGGTGGCGTTGTAGGATCTTTCAGCAAGCTTGTCGGCATTTTGCCGATACCATCTCCACAGAAGTTCCGACTCTGTCGGCTTCTGATGTATTATCGCCAGCCGGCACCGAGTATTTTTATACCTTTTACACGTGATAATTGTGTTTACACGCAGAAAACCTTCTGACGTATTTCACTTACCGTTCTAATCGGAATTCTTTTACCGAATTCCTTTCCTCGATAAGATTGGTTTCTATCTTTCAAATCTTTAAAGTAATCAATCGGGCGTTAAAAATCTAATTTTTAAAAGTTAATCTGTAAACACACGAGTTTAAAAACTATTAAAAACCGGAAACATTCTTTTAAAATAAAGTTAAAACAGCCAAAGATTGTTTAAATAACTAGAGAGTTATAAAATCATCTCGTTATTTTCGTATTCAAAAAGAAAATAGACATTTCAGCCAATTAGAAAGTTTTGAGTGTGAGATTTTGTTGTTTGGAAAGTTGGGTAATGGTTAAAAGTTTGCAAAGCGGGGCGAATCGGTTATATGAAGAAGGCATGGACACTATTGCATGTTATCTCGATGACTGTGAAGATTTGTGTTGTGCCTGATATAGTAGATAACGGCACGGAATGTTTTGTGGCACAAATGCTTGGTTCTTTACAGAAACGCACATTATACATTCCAATGTTAAGGTATGTATGGTCTCTTAATGGCGCATCTTGCTCACAACTGCGTCTACGTGACAATTTTAAAGTAGATATTAATTACTTCGGGCTATTACAAATGTCATATAAACACTTGTAAAATTAAGTATATAAGCGCTTATAAATTTTTAAAGAATTTTACAGATAAATTCTACATCAAAACAATATTTCTTGTCAAGTTCCAAAAGTTGGCTCTGGAATGATGGAAGAATAGAATATGTCCTTTAAAGTTGTTTACTTGCATGCATATCTAGAATGCTATATTTCACTTGAAGTAAGGAAAAAAGAATAAAATCTCAGGAAATAGAGAAAGTAGATAAAGATCTTACTGTGCAATAGGTCAAGAAATTTCTTTGGGTTGTGAGCTAGTGACACAATATACTGCCTACTTTACTCCTTAGTGTGAAGAATGGCTTTTGTTGGCTTGATGTTTAACTGCACAGATAAAGAATTTTAGTAATATTTTATAAAATATTTTTATCGAATAATATAATTATCATTTTTAAATTATAATATATTAATATTTTGATTAGACTCGTTTTTGCGTCGTTTTTACACGTTACTTAATAACATTCGCAAAAAGCTTTCTGACCCGTTAATAGATCTAAATTTAACATGTTTTACTATCATTAACGCTGTTATTATTATTATTTTTGCTATCCACATATTCAGTATAAAATTGTTAGCAATTTTAAATTGGTAGAGCAATTAATCATACTTTTTCAGTTTATGTAGCATTGAAAACATTTATTATCGGTTAAACCGAATTAGAAATCTCAATGTTTGAGAGTTTTTTGTCTCCAATCTTTGCACCACACAATCGAATATAACAGATAGTTTTGTTTTAGACGTGACATTGGCCACCTTTGAGGCGCCAGCTGACAATAAGACGTCAGATGGCTCAACACGTGCTAATTTTACACAACATATGTCGCAGAATCACGTGTCCTTAAGATGGCTTCCAAAACTACCTGAATTTGGATGCTACCCAGGAAAACAACAGGTAACGCTATTCGTACCTTGATTTATATAATTACTATTCGATTCTGTTTTATTAAGTAAAATATGTAGTCATCGGTCGATACCTTATCGGTTTCAAAGTTTTATTTTTTTATTACAACAGTAAAAGTACTTTGGCAACCATTTTAATTTTCCTCTGGAGGTTTATGGAAAAAGATAGGTTTTAAAGAGATCGATTTTGTGAAAACAGATAAAATATATCACTCTCTTGGTAAAGAAGTGTATAAACTTCAAATGTTCCTATTATTTTTATCAAGATTAAAAAGAAAAATTATAAATATGAAAGAATTAAATAATATTTACTGTTATAAGTTCGCTTAGAAATACTTGTTCGTTATTTATGGACATAAATCGATTTTTTTCAGACAATAATTTATGTGTAGATAATTATTATCATTTTAAATTATCCGATGATTAATTATCTCTAAAAAAGTAACTGTTAAATTGTACAGTTTCTAAAGAAAATTCTGGCTGTGATCTGATAAACGTTGGCTAATTTTAGATACCAGATGCAATCGTTTCTACTATAAAAAGCTATACTGTTAAAAATCATTAGAGCAAACAACTTATTAAATCTTAATACCTAAACTTACTATTAATTCAAAAATCTTATATATGATACAAATGATGAGAGAGCTGTATATAGCTCCCAAGAGGCTGTTTATAGCTCCCGAAACAATAAATAAACTAACGTTTTTTTTTTGTTTTTGACCGCAGAAATCTGATATAGAATATTATACGGTTACGCAGTTAATCTGTGCACATCATTTGGATTATAACAAAGTTTTTAATAGTTTAAAAATTATATTATTAGAAAAAAGAAGAATCAGCGGGACAAATTTATAAATTAATATTGCATAATGAAAATTTTTATTCTTGATTTATATTCAGTGGTATCTTTTTATCTATGTTGCATCCGGACGTGCGAAGTAGGAATCAGCATTTTATTGATTACAATTTTAATCCGGTCAACATATACAAATTTAATAATAAAAATATACTGTATATTTTCGCTATATACGACAAAAGTTTTTTTTTTTTTAAGTTCTTTATCTAGAGAGGTTTCAAATAAATTCGTGCCGTTACAGGACTGGAATAGAAACCTTGTCATCCAGAAAAATTTCAACAGTCCCCCAAAGTTAGACAAATAGACATAGTTCAGTCGGGTGATAGGATAGGCGCCCAACATTAAAAAAGGGACGGAGTTCTGATAAAAAGACAGAGAAACAGGACAACTTTTTATCGGACCTTGTCACCATAAGTCAACGTGGATTCGTTTAGTATGGAAAATAGAAAATCAAAAGAAGCGTGAAAACTTCGTTTCTGGTCGAAATGTCGAATAGATATGAAGAAAAAAAAATTAAAAAATGTTTTCTATTCTGTTGATTTTCCGTTTTGCATATATCGGACTTTTGTTATTTTGATCTAAAGAGATGCTTGTTTTAAGATTAATTTGGCATTCTTAAGAATTTTTAAGATCATGAGGATAGGATGTAACTTCAAGTCTATTTATAACTGTATAAAATTTCTGATATTTGTATTAATTATATCGCATAATCATCATCATCTCGAGCATTAAATATAAATCACAAACTAACTAGTATTAACTGTTTTGAAATATTTTTACGATTCAATAGAAGACAGTTATTAAATCTTTGTAGCAAATTAATTTTTTGAGGAATTTTTTAAATTACAGATGACGATGCTTTGGGCAGAAAACCTATGATGCAATGATGCAATTTTTTTTCTAACATAAAATTATTTTTATTATATTGAAATTGACAATATAAATTTTTAATACTGTTAAAATAATTTTGTTTTAAAAAACCGAATTGAGAGACGAAAAGTTGTCGTGATAAAATCATTCGTAATTTACTGAATCGACAAGATGTTAATAGTAAAATTATAAATTTATGTACGTAATCACGAATAAAAATTTTGTTTATCGATAACGTTTTTAAACAATCACATAAAGTCTCGATGTCAATCGACGACCCGCGCTTTCAATGTGCTTCACGTACCAACTCATTACAGCATGACCACTGAGTTATGACGTCACGTCACGAACTATAACGTGAGGTGGTTTTCTATCCCATTTACACGATGAGTCAAAATTTTCGAATCACGTGATTAATTCATCCCATAAAAAACATAAATAGGGATAACATAATCAGATTAAAACGGAATAATTAAGCTTAGAGAGGGCATAACTGTTCAATGCAGACGACTGTAGCGTTTTAAAACGTGATGATAATTAGAATAATACACGCGGAATTGGACTTTTGACGCGGTAGAGAGAGAAAATGACGATATTTTCTTCCTGATAATTTGACTTTTTCTAGACTAGAGAAAAGATATTCATCGTCGCTACTTCTTAAGGGTTCCGATCGGATAGGAGGACTAAGGCACCAAATACTGCTGGAGGCGATAAGCCTTAAATGTAGAACCATTAGGTGGAATGGGAGATAATGGGTTCGGACATTGTTTCGTTATGGGTGTCCGTAATAAACCTGAGTGGCTAAGTTTTAAAAGTGGACACTTTATCCGACTTAACCACCTTTAATGGAAAACTACTTGGAAATTATAAGTAACTTTGAAAAACTGAGGTTAATCGACATTTTTTTCTACTTTAAAGCTCAGTTTTCATTTTAATTTTCTCATTTTTAGACTTCTCAAAATATATTAAATGCTTCCGGCACTAAATTCTGTTATAATTATTATACTGATGTTTTAATTAGATTCAATGTCGATTTAAATAAACTGACTTTTACGATTAGATACAAATATAAGATTTTCTAATGGCACAAAATATCTTTATCATTGTATAGCATAAAAAATATTTAACTAACTTCTAAGATTAATTTAGACTTTACTATATAATTTTTAAATAATTTAGGACCAGTAAGCAAAAAATGATTAAAAAAATTACACTACTATATTTGATGATGAGACAGTGAGAAATGAAACTGCTTTTTTATATAATTCGAGCGCTTTCGACTTAAACAGCTATTATTCTATAAGAACCCGAAAGATGGTTGATCTACTTTGTAATGAAACAAATTTCGATTTTCATCATCAAAAGCAGATTCCGGAATTTACATGAATGTGGCATGGGTTATGGGTTAACTAATCAAACCAGCAACAGCCCCTTTACAATAATTTATAGATAATTTTATCATAAATAATAATTTCCAATTATTAAATATAGCAGATTAATTTAAAAAAAGATTAGGTTATAAAAGATTTCAACTCTAATATTACTATTTACCATGCATTCGTGACAAAACGGATTTAATTCTTTAATTTTTTACAAACTACTAAATTAACGGGTCAGCATTCTTGCGTTTAGTCCCACACGTATCATTATTTTTTATTTTTATTTTCCTAAACTGCATTTCTTTCGAGCTAAGAGATGTTGAGCACTTGTTTCGAGTTATATAAAGAATACGGTTTCTCTTTGGACTTACTGTGAAATCTATAAACAAACCATTTATTTAGAGTAAGACTTTTGATCTGTCGTCACTCCAGAGTCAAAATGGCGTCAAATACAATTACTGTTGTAACCGAATTAAAAATGGCGGCTTTTATTTAACACTGGCGATTGCCTATTACTGAATAAAGTCCATTGTTACTATGAAAATGTGCCAATGATATGAGTGACAGCGACAGTGGTAAAGCTCTACCTAAGCAAAAGGTGATACATCTCGTTGGCAGCCATAGCTCTCATTACTTGAGTACACACATTCGCATACTTTACTTCTCCAACAATCTCCAGGCACGTTTGATAAATACCTATGTCTAGTATGGCGGGTTTTCCTATCATTCTTTGTCAGTCTTTTTTGGTGTAAATCAACGATGTCAGTCGTTTCTTTCGCTTGAACGAAATCTTGTTCCGTTCAATATCGCTCTAGTGTTTATGTTATGGGAAAAATCTATGAAACTGTTTAACGGATATTCTATAAAACACTACGATAAATTAATCGGTTTTTCTATCTTATTTAAAAAAATAATAGTTTAATTCTTCTTCCATCCATATAAATATCGCATATATATAAAAAAAGTTTACGTTAAAAGAAACAGTTATTTACGTATTTCAAACCGAAACAGAACATGAAACTGCAAATTTTATTTAAATGTAGGCATAAAATGGCAATTTAGATTTTTGATTCGGAATTGGTAAATCGATAACGAATTTTAAAGTTTCACTTCAGACATAAAGTAAAGAAATTCTAGAATTTTGACTATATTCATACCTAGACATAAAATAATTTATGGACTTGTTATGAAAACTTGAAGACGATCGGATATGCCTCAAAATCGAAAATATGTATAAACACTTCATCTTTATTTTTTACTATACAATTATAGATTAAAAATATATAATGAATTTATATTTGCATACAAAAAAATTGACTCATTAAAGATATAAATATTGGTTGTTTTTTCTTAGAAAGGTACTTAAATATCATTGATAGTTGCATAATAGTAGTAGTTATTATTTTGTTACAAGCTACAGTAGCGATTTATGTTCAGAAATGATGAGAATTTAAAATGTATTTGTAGGCCACATCGTAGTTACAACATGAACGCGATAACAATCAATCAACTGCATTTTCTATCGATTTATTATGGCACAAAATTTTTTTAAATTGGCTAGAAAGACTCGAGTTATTAAAGCGATATAGAGCTCACAAATAGGATTATCTTACATGTTACAAGTACGTTTCTTGCGGGAAACTAGGCTAAAAACGCAATTATGAATCTAAATTGTTCGTTTTATCTCGAAGATAAAAATCAAAACTACACTTTTTATCTCCGCGAGTATCTTTCATATTGTTTTATAACAAATGTAACTTATATAGTTAACGGCATGCGCTTTATTTGTTTAAGTTACTTTTTCTTTAAAAAAATGGTTGGTTGATCTATGTTTTTAGATCAACCGACCATTAATCGCCGTCTTAAAGTGAAATGTCTAAAATTAAAATTTTTGTATGAGTAAGGTTCTCATACCACGCAAGAATCCATTCGTTTTTGAATCACGCTTCGGCTGTAGAAAACAGGTGAGTTAACCATTATGTATAAAGAGCTCTCACGAAAGAAACGTCTTTTACATTTAAACAACCCATAACACGCAATCAATGAGCATTTTCTTTTCAAAAGAGGTTCGGAGACATTTAGAAAACGTCAACAACTGGAATTTAATTGTTGAAAATAGTTTAAAATCGAATTTGAAAACCAACTGTGTTTCAGTTTTATAATTTGACAATTATTGATATGAGAACTATTTTTAAACTTTTATACGGATTTTCGGAATCGTTTTAACTCGCTATATTTATGATGCCGAACGTAGGAACGCAAAGTATATTTTCGGATCGAGCAAAATCTTTATATTAAAATCTCTTAACTTGACATTTTTCAGTTTGCCTGGGAGTCTTGTAGACAAAAAGCACCGAGTAAGACAAAAACCTCAATAAAAAATCCTTCTATCACCGACATATCACCAAGAAGAAACAGTATACTTTCAGCAAAAAATTAACAAAATTTAGCCCGGAGCTAAAATTACGCGGGTAAGGAATCGGTTTGGAAGCAGTTTAATGACAATAGTTGGAATGAGAGATGAATAAGATAAACCGTCATCTACTTTCATCTTCGCCATTTTTATTCGTAGATTAATTACGCATCAATTCTTTAAAGCAACCAAGATAAAGATACAGCTATAAAGTGATAATTAAATTTTGTTTTAAACTTGCCTTATAAATTGCGATTGTTTATCTTGTAAAAATTGATAAATAATTATTAAAAATTCTTTAACATAATATTTTTTAAATAAAATTTGAATCAAAATTAGATCTTTTGCCAAAAATAAAGCTGAGAGATGAAACGAACTAAAAATTTTATTCTTTTTTTAAATTTCGAACAGATGTGCTTAAGATAAGAAGAAATCTTTTAATGAACCCAGATTAAACTTTTGATACCGAGAGTTTATATTTAAAAGAGAATTCCAAGTGATAACTTTACAGCTTTTAAATTCTTCTCTCGGTCAAAATTTGGTCCAAATTCGAATTGAATATGGTTTAGAACGAAAAATTCAAGTTCCCTCATTCAGTTTTCATTTTAAATGCCCAATTTTGATAGGGCGGAGGCGAAAGAATCGGGAAGAAAGGAACAGCTGCAAAGTAGAAAAACAAAATACTTCATAACACATACTACAGTACAGTAAGTAGATAAGCAAAACTCTTGAAGCTCGTATTACCAAACCTTTTACAGATATGAGGTCTAATATTAGTTACCAGCAGAAGTGGAGTTAAAGATCTCAACTTCACTTCATTATCTGCTAAACGCTGAGTTAAGACTTTTTCCCACTCCAAATGGACTCAAAAATTTCAATAAATATCATACGGACTATTTGGCTAGAATCGGCTACTTTTACTTTACTGTTGACGTTTCTAAGGTTAAAAAAATAAAGTCGGATAAGAGGGGGTGACAGCGAAGAAATTGAAAGGAGAAAAAAATCCACATCTCCCCCACTTGATTCACCTTTTCAGACTCTCATGCATTTTTAAACAATACACTAAGTGCTAGCTTTGTTTGCTGTGGGGGTAAAATTCCATTCCTCCCCACGAACCTTTAACAACTATTTGCGACACGGAGTCTGTTTTACAGAAATCGATTTTTTGCCCCGATATCCCCCAACCCATGAGAGAGAGGGTGGGATATTGTGATTAACCCACTTCAGCTTCCTAGCCGGACCATTCAGTCGGTCACGATTCTTGCCTTCCAGGTATTTTAAAGTAAATGAACAATCGTATATGGAAATCTAGCATTTGCCGTTCGAATCTCTTTCCAAGTCAACACTTACATTTATAAATCTCGAAAGGCAGATTTAAAAATTTAGAGCACTCCCTTCTCTTGGAAATCCCTTGTTTCCACTAAATGGTTTTTCCATGCCTTCCCCTCGAGTATAAATGTTATATAATTTAATTTTCTATCCGTTACGGCTCTAGTGCTAGTTCTAGTGCTTTCTTTTCTCATCTACTGTTACCATTACTTCTTTTATCCGATAATAACTCTTGTTATGCAAAATATGATCAACCACAATCTCTAATATCTATCACCAATAATTATTTATATTTTATTTCAAATTAAAACTGTTTTATGATCGGAAACAAAGATAATAATATTTATAAATAAATTAATGTATTTTTTCAAATATTTAATGCATTATTTATAGATTATGTATTAAAATTTTAAGAACCTATCGATTTAAGTCACCTGATTGAGACAAAAGATAAAGAGAACATAAAAACGAGCTTACTGACCCAGATCAATGTGAGGAAACCATTCAATATCAACTTGAAAGCTACTAAGCCTGTTAGTAAGATATGTTCTGCCAAATCTCTATCAATTTCCAAAGTTATGCAAGGTAAAATTGAATAGAGAACCCCCTGCAATTCTATCTTTACGCTTACATATCTGCCATGTGGGAAAGACACCTTTTTTCTAAACTATCGATACTTTACTATCGAGTAGAGTTTTGAATCGTAATTTACTTCTAAGATAACATCCGACACGATGCGAAATTAGCTTCGTACTATTGATACAGAAAGTAACTTATTATTTTGGAGAAGCCATAACTTTGTACAAGAAAATCCCTACTGTACAAATGAATCCCTATATGACACAGCAAACGAAATTGCCTGCAGTAATACGACTTGTTAACGATTTCTGCCTCAAGTAGATAAAAAATTATCAATCGGACCTGGGTCAGTTCGGTTGCTTTTACCTTCGGGCTATCGTCATTACGTCTTGAGTCCAGCGCCTAGTCGTTGTTCCAATTATCTTTGGTCTCTGTTGTCGATTATTTGTGTTGGAACCTCATATTTTACTCTCTCCTTTAATCCTTGCTATAAAACTAATCTGTAACTTTCGACACAACTTGTAATTATGCTTATTTTCTTGACAAAATCTTATTTATAATGAGACAACTTAAAAAAATATGTTTTTTTTATATAAAATACGCGATTTATTCTAAAAAAATATAATTTTAAGCATCTTTTTAAAATGGATCAAAAAATTAGCCATCCTATCAGTCTTCCTGTTATATATTTTTAAATTCGTACTAAATTTGGCAAAGGTTGACATATGAATGGCGTGTCGAATGGTTCTGCTTTTAAAATTGATTCTAAGTTTATTATTAAATTATACGTATGTGTTATACAAATTACCGTTTAAACTTTATAAAAATCATCATAAAC
>WUQG02013755.1:0-11748 GCA_011317285.2 Androctonus mauritanicus | reverse complement strand
GGAAGACCTATTCCATCCGTGTCTACAATTAAATCTGTTATTGAGAAATTCCAAAAAGATGGGAATGCCAATCCAGGTTTGGTGCCCGATCATCACCCGAGTCGAGCTTTACCAGAGGAAGTAAAACTAGCGATTTGCATGTCCGTTATTGAAAAATCCAGAATTTCTTGTCCCTCAATCGCGCATAAATTGCACTTCAGCAAATCATCCGTTTGGTAAACATTAAGAGAAGAGAAGTTCTTCCGGCTCAAAAATCAATGCCATCAAGAACTTCTTCCAGTTGATGATGACAGAAGAACGTTATTTTATGGGAAAATGTTGGATTTGCTGTATAATGATGATAATCTGCTCTGCAAACTGATTGCTTCAGATGAGTATACATTTTACATCGATCACGCTCCAAATCGCAAAAATGTTCGGTGTTGGGCTGCGGATAATCCACACCAGATGTTAGCTATAAACACTCAATATCAGAAAGCTGTAAGAGTACCCGCACACGGACGACTTTAGTCACGCAACAATTTTACCACTTTCATCAAGAGCTATTGCAGTCAATGGAGATGAGCACATGTGGAGACCTGACAGTAGGTGACTTTTTCGTTCCTTAGGCAGGGAACTTTCTAGTGACGAAACTGTCACTGTGTCTGTGCAGATCATTGTAAGCTCGGACACAGGCGATGATAGTTTGTCGCCGAATCACCCAGACAAGAACGTGTTTTAAAAACAAAATGGCTACTGTCTCTGAAACAACAGGTGAGGAAGAGATTGATAATGATGCACTAATAGAAGAAATAAAAATAAGAACTGCCTTATATAAGAAAGAGCTCAAAGAATATTTCGATGCCATTTTAAAGAAACGTCTATAGGGAGAAATTTACGAAAAATTGTTTCCGGATAAATGGGAAAGATGGACAGAACAACAATAAATAAAAATAAGTACGTTTTTCAATTAATAAGATTTTTTTATTATGAAAATATACATAGTTAAGTAATAACTCAGGTACAAATTAAGAAGAAAGGCTTTTCAAATTAAATTTTGTTATACTGCCATGAAACAGATCCTTGGGGAGATGTAAAATAAGTAGCAAAATAAGTTCTTACATTTGCAGCAGTCATTAGTCTGCTTTCACTACTGACAAGTGAGTGATATACTTTCAAGTGGACATTCGTAAGCAATGTCTAAAAATTGTATTCCATCATTTTGTCGTACATAGTTGTGAAGAATATAGCATGCCTTAATTATTAAGTCAGTAAACGCATGGTTAACATCAATTGCTGCATTCAAAATTCGCCATTTATTACATAAAATTCCAAAAGGGCATTCTACCATCCGACGTGCAAGTCGTACCTCTCGCGGAATAGCTAAACGTATGTTTGAATTATGATAAGTAATTGAAAGACCCACAAGCTCCAACAATTTCTCAACACTCTGTACGCTCATTCTATAGTATCCAAAAAATTTTTCGGATTGTTCTTAGCTTTTCGTGCAAAGTGTAAAATTTTCCTGAGATTAATCTGTAACTTAAAATAGGATGAATCAAGTGATCCTTCTTTCGCTTATTTCTTCCATTTCTGATCACAAGAGCATAAACGATTGCGAGCTCTTCGATGACAATCGTGCAAATGGTTGTACAGTCGGACCTCCATATATCGAAATTGAAGGTGCTTAGAAAAATTTCGATATATAGAAACTTCGTTATATAGAAACCTGAATTTTCTCTAATGTAGTATAGTAGTAGTCCCGTGAAATTTAAGTGATATTTGTCCGTATAAGTGATATTTTGTCCGTATGGCTTTTTTCGCGGCCCCCTGACGGCGACGAATGGTGGCTCATGGTTTGTAAAACTCCAACTTAAATGATTTGAGAAAATTTTTGGAAAAAAATATACAAATTAATTTTTTTAATGTTTATAAATATAGTATATATACAGTATATTAATTTATTAAAAATTTACTGCATGTAATAGATAAATGAAAAATAAGATGGACAAAACATGCATTTATTAAACAAAATAAATTAGAATAATTTAGAATATTGTATTTAATTATCAGATATAAAGTAATTTCGAATATCCTGCTAGAAATTCAGGATTCTACAAAAACTTTATGGAATCCCAAATTTCTGCGTAACATCTTTTTTTCTCACTCCACAGTCCACATCTTTTAGCAATTCCACTTTTTCCGCAACACTCAATGACTTTCTCTTTGACATAGAAAACATTTTAGTAGAGCTGAACAAAGATTAACTAAAATCTCTCGGTTCAGTTTTGGTTTTAAACCAATCAACACAATCAACATGCAAAACTGAAAAAAGCCCTAGAACTTTACACTAACCTCCTCTACAGTACAAATCGACACATCCATTTTGTTTATTTGTCGGCTTTTTCTAGCCAGATCCAATCTAGATTCCTTACCTTATCCTTCTCCCTCACCTTTGAAATTAAACACTTCGATATATAAAAATTTTTTTCATATATAGAAACAAATTTCAATGGAAATTTCACTGGACTAACAAAAAACTGTTATATATGGAGAATTTCGATATATAGAAGTTCGGTATATGGAGGTGCGACTGTAATTCAATATCTCAAAATTTATTTTAATAGCCCCAAAAAATTAAAATAATAATAATAAAAAAGGCATTTGTCAATAGATTGCAGGAGATCACTCAATGATTTATTCTTTTAAATAACAATTATTATTATTATATTTATTTTAACTGTTAACTTTAAATATTTTATTTCTACAGTTAAAAATATTTTAAAAAAGAATAAATTATTAATGAATTAAAATTATTCCAGATTTGTGAGTCACTTTAAGATTGATATCTTCCACTATAGTGGTTTATGATTTCTGTAATGTTGAAGCAAATTGCCATATCTCTAGACTAGCTATCTAGGAGGAACAACAGTTGTTATACTTTTATAGTAAGCAGAGTCAATGGCTGAAGGCCAAATGGGCAAAACCCTTGGTAATTAAATTTATTACCTAAATTTGGATAATAAATTTTATATAAATACGTTAGTTGGGTAAAATTGTGAAAATTTTCTTGGACTAAGAATCAGGTTGAAATTTCTTCAATATAATTAATAAAAAGTGAATTTACATCTGATAAATTTTTCTTTTTTTTTTTTTAAACTGAATTGAAAAGCTATTTTATTTAATCTTGAGCATACTTAGAATGCTAAAAATATTTTGATATAAAATAATCATATTTTCAAACTTCAAACATAATAAAACGGCAAAATAAATAATTAAAATGTTCAAGCCTGAATAAGTAATAACACTATTTTGAAGATCTCTATACTTATCCTATATCTATCTAATTTCTTATCAAAGATCTAGTTTTTAAGACCCTCCCAAGTTTCAATCTTTCTAGAAGAGCATGATAATTGCTTAACAATATCAGGAAAATCCATGGCAGATGTGGTTACATCATGAATAAGAGGAGCCACAAAACTAGTCCAAATTGTAGTTGCTCTGTGCATCCACAGATCATCTATCACATAATTACTTCCACTTTTTATACTGCTTTCTCACTTACACTAAGAATCTATCACATAGTCTAAGACTGTCCCAGATGATATTCTGGTGGCCACTAGTAGATATACAAAGCAGCTGGAGATGCTATTGTCTGTATATATCTCTCAACACATCTCTCTTAATATTTTGCTCACTCTTACCATATAAATACAAATCTTTAAAATTTAATACTAATAGATCAATTTTCTATCTCTCACATATTTAAAATTAAGCAGATATTAGCTAATCTTAATTTAGTCCTTAAGTTAAACAACTTATAAAAAAAAACTTGTAAAATGAGAACAATATCTAAACAGCTTTTGATATTAATGTTACAAACTTATTTGATATTACAAACTTTATAATTTAAATTTCATGTCATTCCAAATATTATACTGCTTATAAGCATCTAGAAGTTTAACAATCCTGTATTCAATACTTCACAAAATTAGGACTTACCTATGATAAAATCCAATTATTTTTTATATTACTTTTCTAATATACAGTATTTAAAAATAATTCGTTCAATGAAAATCTATATCATAATATTTATTTTAAAAAGTAGAATACCAACTACTACTTTCATAAATTTACTGTACTTTTATTAAAGAACATTCAAAATATTATACTCATTAATTTTTCATTCAAATTTCACAAGAAAAAATATGAATTTTTACAGATACTGAAATAATTATCATAATAAAAGCCAATTATAATATTAATTATATCATAAAAGTTTGAGGAAAACAAATTATAAGTTTAAAAGTAAATATATACATAACATTTCCTCTAAAAAGTGTATCCCTGATTATAAAAGAATTATTTATTTTTCTGTATTATTTTTGTAGTAGATTCCTGATTATCCAAGGTAACATAGACAAAAGATACCTCAAGTAACATGATTTGGGAAATTATTATTAATAAACTGGATATGAATGTAGTAACATAATGATATATATTCCATTTTCAGGTTAACATTTTGATGTTGACAAAATATTTCAAAATAAATCTGATATGCAGAAAATTAATATTGTGAAATCTCGGAAATTTTTCATCAAAATTTTTACAATTTATTACGCTTTTTATTCTCATTCTAATGATGTAAAAATTTTTCAAATTTTATTTCTTTCACAACTATTTGTTTATTATATGAGACTGAGAAAACGTGACTTTTTCTAATGAAATCTTAGTCAGCCAATGAAATTTTTATTTTTTGACAACAGTAAGCCTTATGAATGAAATAAGTTATAAATGAAGAAAATTGAATCATATTTTTTAAAAATTATCAGCAAAAAAAATTATGCAAATTTTCATTAATTAAATTACGTCATATAATTAGTTGAAAATTTTCATAAAATATTTAAACAACATTACACACTAACACTAATAAAATACATTTATTGATATGTTTTTACTTTTTATCAATAATTTTCATTTTAATATTTTATAAATTTCCAAATTTATATGAAAAAAATAATATTCACGAAAATCATCCACTCTCATATATAAACAGCTATATTATCATCTACTTTAATTGGCCTGCAGTTGCTTTGTTGATTCTACACCAATACCACACACAGTGCAGTAAAGTAGACTTGGCCAGATTTTCTGCAAAATGACTGGCCATCATAAAACAACCAAAGTGCCATGCCCCTTTAATTTAGCCTGAGAGTATTTACATTAGAATTTTCTCATATTTTACTTTAATTAGTGGTAAAAATAAAGTAATAAATGAGCAAATAAGTAACAACATTGTTTATTCTAACAGAATTAACCAAAATTTTTTTTATCAGCAACATTTTTTCATTTTTACAAATTTTAGAGCTCATCATATGAAAAGTTCACATTTCATTTAAAATTTCAAAAATAAAATTAACTCATCCAAAAACCAAAATAAGATTAATAAAATATAATTAAATAAAAGGCAGAATCAATACAATTCGATAAAAAATAATCCAAATTCTACTAATACAATCTGTTCAAATTATCTAACTTTAAAATGTTTTTTTAAAAATTTTGATAATTGAAAACTTTAGGAACCATCACTGGTAGCATGTATTTTCAACTAATAAATAAATAAATAAAATCCGCAATCACTGCATTAAATAATTCAAGACTGAATTTTTTTTTATAATGTTTTTTATTCCACTTCCATGGTGTGTATGTGTTATGCCCAAACACCAAAATTGCACAATAACAAAAAAAAAAGCCACAATGCCTTGTGATCAGTTCCAAACAACTAAACACCAATGTTCACCATTATTTCATTTCATGATCATTGTGAGACAACCACAATATATTTTGGGCAACTCTGCCAAAACCAATACATGTTCTGAGCATTTTGAAACAACCATAGACCATTCTGAAACAGATCACGGCATCTGTTTGTAATCATATGCTAAAGAGAGCATCATGACTCTCCTCTAGGTCTCAATAATATTTCATCATATGCCACTGCATACATTATTGTAACAATAATAAGTACAAGTGTCGATATCAAAAAGTTCTGTGCAATTCAAAATGTCATAACAGTGCCTATAATAATAAACAAACAGTATCTAAATCGCTAAGCATAAACAGAAATAAATGTTTATGGGAGGGGCTTTTCGATCAATTTTTAATATTGTAATTAAAAATTAATTTACAATTTTTAATTTGATTGTTAATTTTTAATTTAACAAACGAATGAAAAACCATTCTCCCCTTATTTATCCAGAACTTTCTTGAGTTTAATTATACAAATTTATTAGGATGTTATTCGTTATTGAATCTCTTTTGTTAATCAGTTAATATATTTTTAAGAATTGAATTTATAAGAGTATCATTAATTATTCCTAAATGTATTTATTTTAGAATAGAGAAATTAAGTAGAATACATATTTATCCGCTTTTTGTAGAAAAGATAATTTGAGCTGAAAAAATAAGCAAATTTATTACCTAAATTTAGCTTTAGATGCATATGCAGAAGCAACCATTATTTGCATTATTCTGAGAACTATGTTGAATGAAAATAAGATATGATATTCTAAAATTTCCTACACTGAACTCCAAGAAGTTCAAATTATGTGAAGAAACCAATTGAAAATCCATATTATATAAATTATAAAAGTGCTACTACATTAATTTATTTTCAAGAATCAAATATTTAAAGGATAGTCATTGATTCACTTGTCAGATGTAAATCTTAGCTGATAAATTACAAGAAAACAAACACTTTTTAAATGTTTTAATAAAATTCCTGTTTTTTATTAGAGAATATGAAAATCAATTGTCACGATGCATTGTTGCCAGTTCAAAATGACCTAGCTCAATGCTAGGTTGTGTTCTTGTTGAAATCTTTTAAAATTTTTAAGAAAAAAATTTTACTTTTGGAAAGACTTCATTTATGATTTAAAAAATAAAAATATTATAAAAATACACATAATTGAAGTTCCATGTCCAAATGCCCAAAATGTTGTTCCTTTTTCACGAATTTGTTTCCATTGCCAATACACTGCTAAATGGCAAAATTCCATTATCAATAGTGGAATTCTGCTACTATTAGTAACACAGAGTGTACTACTACAACACATGCCCTGATCTGTTTCAGAATGGTTTGTAGTCGTTTCAAAATGCTCAGAATGTGTATTGGTCTTGACAGAGTTGTCCACAACACATTATGGTTACCTCACGATGGTCACGAAGTGAAATAATATTGAGAATCAGTGTTTGGTTGTTTGGAATTGGCCACAATGTATTGTGGCTGTTTTTTTTCAGCCATTGTGTGACTTCGGTGTTTGGGTGTAACACACACAAAATTCAATGCAACTTTCCTGAATCATATGAGTATATAGTGGAAACAAAATGATTTTTAATCATCTGATGCAAAGAACATGGAAATCTGTTAAATTAAAATATAACATATCACAAATATATAGCAATAGTAAAAATTTAACTGCATGCTTAATAAAGAAAAAAAATCACAATTTTATATAGAGATAAAAGTAGTTATGCCAGAAAAATAAAAGAACATCTAGCTATCATTAAAAAGAACTAAATGAATTTAAATATAAGATCATACACACACAATATATAATTCAAAGTCATTCACTCTCACAATAACACTATACAATAATTACCAATCACTTGTCAAAAAAATAAAAAAAATCATAATGGTTCACTTTCAAACTTAGATGACTCATTCCTTTAATATTACTTGATATTGCCAGGCTTTAAAACAAATATTTTCAGATTCTATTGTTATTTCACCATCACTGTCATTATTACCAATTTCTGAACCCTCAATTTTAACAATATGTACTATCCTTTTTTATGATTATGTAATTTTTATTTTGTATTGTAATCTTCACCAATTTTATTATGCACAGATTTTCATCCACATAAAACTGAAGAGGGAGAAATAAATCTCATAAAATGCATTTTTTACAATGGCTATAGAAATAATTTTTTGATTAGTTGATCTTCATTTCTATATTTAATTGTCTCTGTTGCTACATTGCTTGAATACTTGTATTTTAGAATTTCAATACAATTTACATTATTATAATTTAAATAAATTCAAAATTAATTTTGTCAATTCAAAATAAGAACAAACTTCTTGCTTTAGAAGATAAAATTTAAAAAAAATTAAAATAATTACTTTTGAAAACAAATCAAACCTATCATTAATGATCTATTGATTAGTTTATATATAAAATTAAAATTATTCAACTGATTCTAAATAAAACTGAATGCTTACTTATTTTTAAAAAAATATGAATAATAATTAATAATTGTAATGTATAATATATGGCATTTTTTATTAGCATATAGTAGTTCATGATATATATATATTAATGTTACATATTAAAAATGTAACTATGAAGGATTACGTTTTCAATAAATCAGTACATAAAAATGACAGTTGAGAGATATGGACCACCTCCAAGATTTGTAAGATATAAGATAATAAATTATTTTATTGTATCTTTTATTTGATTTCAAATAATATAAAAATTTTTATCACATGTATAAAAAATTTCTGTGAATACCCTAAAATTAATAAAAGACTTTTGGTATAATGGGAATATCAGAATGTGCAGATTCTAAATTATATTATCCATCTCTGCCATATAATGAAAAACTAAAACAGAAATGTAATTTTTATTAGTTTGGCAAAGAATTAACTAGAATTTAACAAAAAATTCTTAATTACAAAAAATTTTGGAAGAAAAATTACTGTATAATATCAAAAACAGAATTTCAATATACTATTTTTAATGAATTCTCAAGTTTTATTTAATGCTATACCATAAATCTAGTAATATTTCTACTTCAATCATACCTACCTATATTTTCTAACAAGAAATTATCTGTTCACAATCAGGTAGCACAAAGTATCGAAACTTCGTGCTACCAGATTGTTAACAGATGTCAAACAAATTATTATTAATACTGGCTTTAATATATATATTTTTTCAATGTAAAAAACAATCAGAATTTCACTAAATTATTTCATTTCACAATTGGTTTGGTTAAAATGATAGTGTGGTTAAATGAGATAAGATCCTTCTAAAATAACTAACGTAACTCACACTGCTCTTCTCGGTAGTATACGTAATAATCTCAATTCCTTACAGCACTTTCAAGCAGTCCAAAATAAACTCACAAAAATTTAAACAACAGCTTTATTAAGCAAACGTTTGCTTAATAAAGCTATTGTTTAAATTTTTGTGAGTTTATTTTGGACTGCTCGAAAGTGCTGTAAGGAATTGAGAATATTACGAATTATTATTATTTGTATTTAAAAAAAATTGATAGAGTTTGCTTTCTAAGTTGTTTTGATATAACATTTTTATATTCATAACAGACAATGTTTGAATTATTCGTTACTCAATAAGTTTTTAACTCATCTATAAAAAATTAACAACAGAAACAGACAATTCATATCTGAATAATTTCTTTTATGAAATAATAATCTATTATAATAAAATCCTTATGTCTGTTTTTTTGAGCGATCTCATTGGATTACAATAACCACATTGATAGTCTAGCTAGTCGATCTAAATTTTCACAAGTATACACTGCCGTTTATTTACAATACACAAATATTAGCACTAAGGCAGGAGCTTAACATCATTACTGAAATAATTATAAGTAAAGAAGCGCTTTCAATTTTTTATTAAAATCATCGTCAGCTTTAACGTACAAAACTATTCCAAAGAACATCGAATATAATGTTTAAACAAGTAACTATAACAACATATTTGAAAAGAAAACAATTAAGCTCTTGCCTTAGTGCTGATATTTGTGTATAGCTAGTCGATGTTATTAGATTACAATGATCAAATCTTTACCATCCGACGTTGGTCACTGGATTATAACAGTCATCTGCAACAATCATGTGACCATTATAATCCAATGTGACTTACAAATTAATGGCAGATGTCAAGTACAGAGCTGATCAAGAATGGTGTTGTATCAATGTTGGTGAAGTGTGTATTATTTCTTTAAACTACTAAAATTCAGATTTTATATTAAATTGTTATTATTTTATTTTTAACGTGTAATCTATCTCTAATTTTCTAACTATTATATGTTACATTAATTAAATAATAATATCAAAAGATAAACTTTGATAGGCTTAGTGACTAGACTGATACCATGTGGTAGTATGCTATTACTATCAATATACAGGATGTTCTGTTAATGGACTGACAAACTCAGATGGTTGTTAGTAGACATCAAGAGGAACAAAAGTTGCAATGAAACATGTTGTTGTTAAACCACGTTGCGAGTGTGAAAATCGCAAAAAACGCATGCAGGTTTTGACGTCATGCTGGAACGACAAAAAGTACAATAATAACTAAAAAAAGATTTATTTCATTAATTATTACAAGTTGTTGGAAGTGACGGCCACTAACATCATTGCACAGTCTACGATGACGTAAAAACAATTCCCAGACACGCTCGAAGATACCGGGTATGCTTTTGATGTCTGCCAATTTTCAGTCTCAACATGGTTTGCGACACCATGTTCCATTGCAATTCTTGTTCCTCTTCATGTCTACTAACAACCCTCTGTGTTTGTTGGTCTATTAACAGAACACTC
Source organism: Androctonus mauritanicus (assembly GCA_011317285.2). NCBI lineage: Eukaryota > Metazoa > Arthropoda > Arachnida > Scorpiones > Buthidae > Androctonus > Androctonus mauritanicus. The sequence goes on along the minus strand of WUQG02013755.1, from coordinate 1,136 downwards.
CGTATATTGATGGATATTACCAAGGATCTTTTGCTATTACAAATAGGTATTCTATTTATATATATCTATAGCTATACTGTATTATAAATCTGAAATTCGCTTATAACATAAGAACGAATAAATTGTATTTCCTGATGCTTTTTGTTACAGATTGCAACTGTCATTACATCTGAAGTAAAGATCGTTGGTCTGAAGGAAGGAAAGTCTGAACAATAGCATTGCTATTGTTTTTATGTTGCTACAGAAATAAATCAAACTTCGTTGTTATGGAAACCATAGCAACAAAGTTTGAATTATTTTAATTTTTAGAATTTTATAGAAATTTTACAATTATTTATATGGCTATTGATTTGTTATTTAATCTAGATTAAACAAATTTCTTGCTGTCCCATATTCTTCAGCTAACTACTTTCAGCAATTCAGATCTGGTAATGATGTTTTTGAGACTCTTTGTTGGAGAGAATATAGTGTGCAATATAAAAATGCAAGGCTCTGTGAATACTTCTACCATGAAATTACCCTACAACAAACGGAAAATTGTTTTACCTTCTCACAAAACAAATAATAATAAAACCAACTACAAAAATTTGAGGGTTTCAGCTAGTTGGAATAAAAATTCTTACCAGATATAAATCAATTCGTCTAGAATGTAACTTCCATATATATTATTATATTAGTTCAGTGGGAAATCAAGATCAGATATATATCATTTTGATATAAGTCACGTCTTTAGGAATATAATTTCAATATATATTGAGGCGCTTTTTCATGGTCCGTAATTATTTTATATATAGATAACCACAACTTACTCGTACTTATGACAGTGACGTCACTTAAAAATTCTGTGATTGATCAATGCAGTTGACGAAATTCAAATCCCAATCAATGGTCTTATATACAAAAAGCATCCTTTCTGTGCCTGGTTCTTATATTTTTGTGTTCATTTAAGTTTATCATCATAAAGTGAAGTATAATAAATAATGGTAGTGAGCAATCCATAAATTTTAGGCATTTACAACTTATGATCAGTATGACTTAAAATGGGGAGGTTCAAATCAAATCTTCATAAATTAAGAATTACCTGTATATAGATGAATTGGCATTACCGTTTCCCAATTAAAAATGACAATAAAGTT
>WUQG02013744.1:0-11749 GCA_011317285.2 Androctonus mauritanicus | reverse complement strand
CCCTCTACCTGCCTGTAAATTTTGGCACCACCTTTCTGAATCACCCTGTATATACGATGATCAGATCCGATGTGAAGTTTTGCGCATTCCCATCGATCCCAGTAGTTATAAAAGACTGACAAGTGAGTGTTGTAGTTTTAAGTCATTCTCGAAAGGCTGCATGAGTAGCCGTCAAACGATTTAAATTTAATTCGATGTTACTCGAAATTGAAAACTGTAAACACAGAGGCACGATTCATAAAAATAAACATTGTTATTAGCTCTTACATCGAAATCGACTATTCTGTGAGCATTACTACTCTCAGAAAAGTTGTTCCTATGCCGCTCCCATAGATTTAACACTGCTTATGTTCTCTTCGAGTATAGAGCAGAGGAACATCAGAAAAACAATGCTGGACAAAGAGTTTCAGTATGCGATCTTAAACCCAAATTAAGAAATGTCATTTTTGTTTCTTCATGCAGCCCATTAACAAAAGTGAATTTTTACTGATTTTTTTCCCGATTTAACAGCGATAAATTGATATTTTGTATTCTACCTATTAATATATAGAATGAAAATTATGGTACGAACTAAATCATTTAATTTTATAGTTCTCATTCCGATAAACAAAATATGGAATAAATCAGAAAGAGGACATGAACTACCCAGAATGCAATCAACTTTGGCATATTTATGGAATTTAATGTTTTGCCCGAATAAAGTAAAGAATCATCGATTCCGAGTAGGTTCATGTAAGTATTCTCCCAGAAGGATGGCATAAATGGTAATTGTAAATGATGTTTAATTGTTTAACTGCAATTAAATTTCCAGCATAAAATTAAAAATCTCGTATAATTAAACTTTTCGTGTATAATTTAGAATCGTGTTCAATACGATAAGAACAATTTTATTAATAATTTATCACATATTGATAAATATGTAATATTTATTTTATTCTACTAAAGTTTTAACAGAACACATGGCAGGTTATTGTATCCATTCTCCAAAAGAGAAGATAGCAAAAATGTCCTTGTGTGGATCTGATTATGTTTTATTGTTCCATCCAGAAACTGCTAAGGTATTGTACAAATATATAGAAAACTATATCAGTGGTATTACTGATTTATTTTATCAGATTTTCATTTTTTCAGGAAGTGTTAAAAAGTCAAACGTTGATCAATAAAAATTGGATACCGCTATATGATCTATTCAAACCTTGGTTAGGGGAAAGTCTTGCTATGAGGTGAGATATGGATTAACATTTCTAATAATCGATAACAAATGAAACGAAAAACTGCTTAAAAACCGTAACCAGAATTTGAGAAAAGAATCATTGATGAATATTCGAGGGAAAAGAAATGAAAAAATGATTTAAAAATTTTTTGCCGGACTGATGGCCTACTAGTAAAGCTGTGATTTACCAACTTGGATGATTTGGGATGAAATCTAAGTCCTATACCTCTAGTTTTTCAGGAGGAATCTGGGGTAGGATCATTGAACCCCATTCTTAAATCATCCGGTTGCCTCCAGATTATGGCAAAAAATATTTAAACCATTTTTAAATTTTGTCTCTCGAATATTCATCAATGATTCTTTTCTCAAATTCTGGTTACGTTTTTATACCACTTATAGAGCTCATTAATGTTGGACAGCATTGATGAGCTCTATAAGTGGCCGCTGCCAATGCAGTATATCCCTCGTGAATATGGGGGCTTAACTAACCTAACTTAACCTAACTTTTAAATATTTTTCTATGAAATATAAGCGCTGCTCTAGTTATGCACATAATTCGTAAGTAATATCTCTTGTGCTGTTATTTTGATAATGCTGCTATTTTGACTCGAAAAGAACTGAAGCCATAATATATACTGTATACGGTATTGTAATATATTTTACTACTAGACCAATCAAAAGTTATTTTAGAAATTTTAATGAAAAGAATTGGTTAAAAAGCGAGATGTAATCGCCGCCATCTTGAAATATTGCCGTATTTTGTTAACTAACTATGTAATTTTGCAATATGTCGGATGCTAGAGGATTTTGTTATGCTATTGTTTAAAATTATTGAAGATATTTGAGATTTTTGAAATTTAAAACTTTTAGTTTCTTAATTACGAATGCTAGTAATTAGAACATCTTTAAATAGTGAAGCGACTGTATTAACAAATTATCTAAAAGTAAAGTTTTTGCGAGTTGTAATGATAACATATGATGGCGTATAGAGCCCATCACAACGCCTGATGGAGTTAATAAGATGGATGAAGGATGGAGTTCAACCAGCGCGACCCACATCCTTCCTTAAAAAGTAGAGGTGTGCCAGATTTGAACCCGCATATTCCAGAGTAGTAAGCAGCAACTTTACCATGCGGCCATCCGGCAGCTGTGGGACTCGGATTTCAACCAGAATCCAGGTAACCGAACACTTTGCAAGACGGTTTTCCGGCTGAATACATTAGTTAGATACGTTAACCACCATATCGCACGAGGGACCTGCACGGGTGAATTCCTCACATCTTACCTATTAATCGGAGGTCGTCGTCTTTTCGACTAGCAAAATTAAGGCTTCTATCGTTCGATCATTCATTTCTTTAGTGTGGTACATTATAGGACAGTTTAGAGAACTTTTATTTCGCGCAACGGAAATGAAGGATTAATTCCCAATCCGGATTGGAAGGGAAATGATCGATCGAACGCTTGGCAACTTTCCAATGCAGCTGTCTCTTCGGACCAATGGGTGAACTTCTTCACTTGGAAAATACTCCTTGATTCCTGCTAGTTAGAATGATTCAGGTTGTTGGGAGTATACTTAAATGAAGCCATTTGAAGATGGGGATAGATTTCATTCACTTTAAATACCTGATTTTGACTGATTATTCCAAATGACCAGGTCGGTTTCACTGATCCACGCGAGACTCCAACATGTGACAGCAGAGGCAGAACTGTCGATGCGTGGACGGTATCACATGAAAGTCGTTTCGACTACGAGTCACTTCGTTTATGCCCGACCCTATGAGCTGTGGCGCCTAGCAACGTTTTATGATTGAAAAATAACAAAAAGTGTGAGAATGGTACGCATAAATCCCTAATTGTGATTAGGCTAAGAGTAAGTTGTGCAGGTATGTTATCCTAAGTAATTTGATTTGTTAAGTGTATGAAAATTGACTCGTATGAAAATTGTTATTAGAAGATAACGCGATATTTCATATTTTTTCTTTATATAACATGCAATGATAATTTTTATATTAGTCATAGAAAGAAAGAAAAATAATTGTCAGAAAGATGGCCAGCTGGTGAATTGGTAATACCTGATTCCTCCACAGAGATTCTTAATTAAATTAGGTTGGCCGATTTTAACATTTTTTGATGAGGATTACAGTCCTCATTCTTCAAATGTAGATTGATTCAAACATGGATATGATCCATTCCCAGTGATTCTAAACTGCACCATCAGTTCGTATATATTAATAATAAAGATGAGAAAATTAAGTTAACGAATAAAGAGAATGTATAATAAGCTGTTCTGCGCTTTCTTATGATTAGAAATGAGTTCATTGACAGTTTTCCATGCAACAGGATCTCATTATATATATTTTACAGTTCTGGTGAAAAATGGAGAAAGCGAAGAAAATTATTAACTCCTGCATTTCACTTTCAAATACTTCAAGACTTTCAAGATGCATTTAATGAGCATTCCTATATCCTGATTGAGAAATTGAAAAAACAGAAAACTGAAATATTTGATATGATTAAAATGATTACTCCTTGTGCATTCGACGTAATCAATGGTAAATATATATTGATTATTATTACATAAATTTGAAAAGATGGCTTAATTTTTCCTCTTTATAGACACAGCTATGAAAGTGAAACTGAATATTCAAACTGAAAAGGAAAACGAATATGAAAAAACAGTTCTAAGGTAAGTGAAATGCAACAATTATTTATTGGAAAATAATCTGGAAAACTGATTCCATTAGGCTAATTTTATTTTACTTTATTAATTACAATTAAACCTTCATTAACTCGATATCGGTTAATTCAAATTATTGGTTTTCATTTAACTCGAAGTAATTCACATTCCCCAGCTGAAAGTAAACAATTTTCAATTGCTATTTCTGGGAGTAATTCGAAACATTGTTAATTTTTATTTTGAAATTATATTAAAGCCCAGCAATGGATCAAAATTTGTATTATTCGAAATTATTTTCTCATATACTTTTGCTTTCCCGCAGATTTAGATAAAAGTTACTCCTATATCTGATGGCTAATTGCCGGAGTTATCATCCGGCAATTTGCCATCAAAAATAGGAGTAACTCTTATCCAAATCTGCATGAAAGCAAAAGTATATGAGAAAATAATTTGCCGGATGATAACACCGGCAATTAGCCATCAGTGATATGATTTGAATGCCTTAATCAAACACAGGATAACAGTTATTCGTCGGTCTTCCACCACATGTGAAGACTGTGTACAAGATATTGTGATTTTAATATCCCCTTGTATGAAGAAGATTAAGTTTTATCTCTCCCCTTATAGTGTAGAATTCATTTATAAATAACAGATAATGCATATCAATATGTATTGCTAAAGTAATGCATAAGAACTATGCTTTATTGTTATTATTTCTAGTCTTTGAACATGCGGAGAAAAAATTATCAGCGACGAAATCGGCGAGTGTAACTACTCTTGGTATCTTTACTCTGCTTGCATCCTCTACATTCTAGCCGAGAATAGCTCTCTCTAATTTTTATTCATCTCGTCCTAATATTAATACTTGTTCATATATAGTGAAAGCTATATCATATTCTGAAAGAATTTTTAGGATTACGACACAAAGTTCAGAACCTTCTAATAGTTGAAAAGTTTGTTTTTATTTAGCGTTAACTCGTATGAAAATTGTGTTAAAGTAGAATAAAAATAGGAGATAAAATGTAGAATATCAAAACAGATAAACATTATATGTTTTATTCTGTAATAAATTTGAAATGGTATATGATTTCCTAAACAAAAATAAGTTCGATCATTTTTAGAACCATATCTTATTTCTTAAATTTTGGAACATTTTCACGAAAATATTAAAAAAAGTTTCAGAAAAATCCGAGATATGCGACAATTTCGAAACTGAAACACTATGTCAAAGTAACAGTATACCTATAAAGAATTTAAAAGGAAGAATGTTTCGCTTACATAATAAAAAACCTTTTTAAAATCGTCTATATTTCGAAATCGTGTAATCTGTAGTCTGATTATTGGTAACTTCCAGGAGTATACAGAATTAACGACGATTAACTGTATTTTGTTGGCATTAGATTGTATATGATGGAGAGTAAACAATATTTTTTGTATATTCTGAATTCCATTGTATGGCTCTAATTGTTTCTTTAAATTCGTCTCCGGATGCTTATGTTAAAGTAGCCACTTTGCTTAATTTAAACATTCTGCAGAGTTTGTTTTGCAGTACTGCAGGCATCTAAAGTACCTTGTTCTAATTATATGTTTGCTTGGAGGCCGGATAGCCCGAGTTTTCCTACGGTTGGGTGCCACTCAGGAAGATCCGGTCTCGTCCGAGTTTCGACATCTCCTGAATAGTTTTTCGAGATGGTTTAGCCTGCCCGGCGGTCCCCGTACTTTACCATCCGGCCCTCTTTCACGGGTGGGGGTGCGACACGTGTTGGAACTCACTACGCCACTTAGTAATCTCCTGATTGAAAAGAGGTACAAAAATACAATAAGAAACTCACATGTTTGTCATAACGAATTGTTTTATTTAATTTCGTCAGGGCAGCAATAGTTTATCCTTTAAAATATGACAAGCATATCAGTTACAAAGGATTAATTCAAACTTTATTTTCTTTCTCATTTTTCACCTATTAAATAATATGAGTACAAACCAGAAAGAAAATAAACTTCATCACTAGTAATAACGAAACTGTGTGTATTTCTTTTATTATACATCTATATAAAAATATAGAAATTACGGAAGAAAATGAGTAATTCTTCGAATTATTCATTGTGACATGGCAGATTGAAAAAACTAATATATAGAAAAAAATTTTTAATGCAAGCATTGCAGATTTTTTTATCTATTAGTTTTTTTCAATCTGCGATGTAAGAAAGAATAATTGTCACAATCATCGTGCATTGTTGACACATAGTGTTTTATGAGAAGCGGTGTTTTTGTTTTGTTTTTTTTTGTCAATAGATGGCGCGAGATTCAAATCATTAAGAATACTAACTGATGGGGCAAAACAAGCCTTTCCATAGACTGTTCTACCTATGGTGCAGTTTGTGATAGGGCTTCCTGGATTGTGGAGGAGGGGAAACAGTTTTTCTATCCAGTTCTAATAATTCTACAAAATGCGGTATGATCCATAATAGTTGAATAGAAATAATCAATATATAAATATATCTATCCGAAATGAAATCATTTATAAATGTATTTTCAAAAAGATAATTTTTACTTATATTATAGAATTGTTCTTTCTTTAATCCGATGGTTGATGAAACCATGGTATTGGTTTCCGTCCATATATTATTTTAGTTCCTTACGAAGAGCTATGAAAAGAAATATTGAGAACATTCATCAATTCGACATCAAAGTAAGTTTTTAAATTTATGCTGTATCATAGAAGAAATTTATGAAATTTATAGATTTAATGAAATATTTCTAAGATTATCCAAAAACGGAAAGAAGAGCTATTATTGGAGCTACAAAATGGAGAAGATCAAAATAATTGTAAAATAAATGATGAAGTATTAGGTGAAAAGAAAAGGAAATGCCTTTTAGATTTGCTCCTTGGATATCATATAAAAGACATCAATTTCACTGAAACTGATATTAGAGAGGAAGTGGATTTATTTCTGTCAGCGGTAAGAGATTAAATTTAAATAATATTTATATTTATATTATTTGGTCTACTTTATACATACATAAAGTCGACTGGAAGGCACGTGGTAAAGCTGTGGCTTGCCATTCTGAAAAAGTTTTTCACTAGAGGTTTAGGAACTTCTACTTTTAAATTTCCAGTTGATCCCATCATAAGTGTTGGCCAGCCTTTTTAAAGGCCCTACAAGTTGATGCCTCCCGATGTATACATTTAATGCGATAATGTATATCTTTAATGCGGTATGATTGGTACACTGACTGAACTAAAATGTGGATCTGACGGGCGATAAGAACAACAGGCGTTAGCCTATCGCGGTCGTGTGGTCAGACGCGTGAGTAAGAACAGCAAAGTGAGAATTGTTCTCGCACAAACAGAGACAGCTACGGTTTACTGAAAACCAGGATCTTTATTGAGTGCTTCTGACAATGGAGGACAAATACCTGGGCGTTTTTACAATTTGGAGTCCGCTTCCTTTCCTCGGAGACTTTTATCGGTGTATAATTAAAGCCACAGATCACAGTCTTTAGTCCGTTATTAATTAACTACAGCGGCACAATCTTTAGTCCAATTTTACACACTGTTGCGGTAATTTAAATCAGAAGAGCTTTTCCTTTTCTTCAATGAGTTTTTTCTTAATTAGCTTCTCCTTGGTTTTGGATCGGAAGTCGGCTGTCCGAATATTGGGCTTAGCTCGACTCCGTTGCGGTCGGGCTTTGGAAAAATGCACGGGCAAGCAAAGGTCCTCTTCTTTCTCTGAATGGGTGGCCGCTGGCTTGTTGTATTCTTGGGACGAGAGACTTGTGCTCTGCTTGTCGACTCCTGGCGTACCACACTCGAAGCGCATTGATCACCTATTATATCGCTTGTTCTCCCCCTTTATTCTTTTTTTCTTAAAAACAAAAACCACGTGTTTTTCTTCTTTCCGTCCCTTCTCTTCTGTTCTATCTTTTATTACTCCATTTCTCACTATTGGCGTGCCGACGGATCTCCCTGTCCTCGTAATTTTCATTTATTTTTATGTTTTTTTTTTACTTTATTGCCATGTTTTTCTTCTCCCTTCTACACCATCTGCGTGCCGCTTTTAGAAGGTTTCACTGGTTTCTTAATATCCTTTGTTATAAAACTAAATATATTTTCCATTTCTATATTAATTATTTTCTATTAATTTTAAGATTTTAAGACACATTTTAGTGATATTAATGTAATTCACCCGTAATTGGCCTGATAAGACAGGGCAAGTGGTGTTAATATCCATTTTTCGTACAACTTAAATATATTTTTACATTTTTATTGTATATAGAGGCTTTCTGGGACCTCACAAAAATAATGTAAATTTTTTTACTGTATATTTTAATTAGGGTAGTGAATCAATATCATTGAGCGTTAGTTGGGCATTGTATTTCCTGGGTAGATATCAGGATATACAAGAGAAAGTGTTTCAAGAATTAAACGATATTTTCGGAGAAAGCCTAAATAGACCAATTAACATGGATGATTTGAGAAAAATGAAATACTTAGAATGCGTAATTAAGGTATTTTTTCGATTATGATATAATGCATATAATATACGTTTTAATATTTAAAAACACTGATTTGTATTCTTTACCAATAATTATCCACGTCAATGTCTTATTTTTCAGGAATCTATGAGATTATGCCCTCCGCTTGACTATATTATGACAAAATATCCTACCGAAATGAGAATTGGTATGAATCATAATAATTGGTGCTTGAATATATATTTTCTGTCAATTAATTAAGAAAAATTATATTCCCGTAAATAGACGAATATATTATTCCTGCAAATTCGATTCTTGTGGTGTTCATTTACGCAATTCATCATAATCCAAGAGTTTACAAATATCCAGAGATTTTCAATCCTGACGGATTTCTACCGGGAAATTGCAAGACACGTCATCCTTTTGCTTTTATTCCATTCTCAGCTGGTCCTCGAAACTGCAACGGTAAGTAAATTAATTAATTTATGTACTGAAATTACTTAAATAACATATAATTTTCCTTTCAGGTCAGTTGTTTGCAATGAGAGAAATGAAAACCATTTTGGCACATATTCTTCGACATTTAAAAGTTTATTCTTTAGATCCAAGAGAGAAAATTTTAGTCAGCAGTACCATATTTTTCTGTCCAATTTCCGCATTAAGAATGACTATCCAAGAGAGATTTACAGCTCATTAAATTAATATATTCGTTTAGTTAACTAATATATTATAATAAATATGACGATCTATTTAAATATTATTAACATAAATTGAGTTTTTGAAAAATTAATTTTTTCGATTTTTACTAAAATTTTAGTTAAGTTTTTCTTCTATAATGAAAGAATTGTTGAATTCATTTACTATTACGCAACGAATATCCAAGTTATTTCTAAAATTTCGTATAGAATTCATTATTTAAATTACCTAATTGATATGTAATTTTAAATCTTACAATATTTAGCTGAGCAATTCTATTGCAGAGGTTCAAACGAACATTCATGAGAATTGCATTTGCTGAGATTATGTTTGAATATTCAGAATACTTTACTTATTCTTAGCGTATATTCCTTTATATTAAAGAGAGATCAGCATTATATTCATCATATTAATTTCAGATTATTGTATACAGTATTTTAAAAGTTATATAAATAATTTATAATACAAAATAGAAATATAGGTTCTTCTGTTGTAAATATTCCTCGTAAATTAGATAATGCTATTATTTTGGCTTCAAAAGTATTGAAATAAGTTTGTGTACTATAAAATTATTTCAGTACTTTTGATACTTGATTTATTTCCTTTTGTTGATTTGTCAAATGAGACTCAGTACTACGAGTTGCACATTGCAATTCCATATCTAATCGATTTTACAATCACCATCAGATAGGATGTCTACATGCACTGTCTCCACACTTTTTGGTAGTTCTGAAATGGGAAACTTAACGTAATTTGAAACTGCTACAATAGATAATAGTAGGATGACAGGATATTTAATGTCGTTCCGGTATCTAGGAATCATATACTTGGGAATATCATCATACAAAAGAAACACTTATAAAAATAACTTTCTTATTGCACATTTAAGATGTTTTCTGATTATTTTGCAGTGTTCATGGAATTTCCAGGTATAGCGCTGGCGAGTAAAATTCGAAAAAGTTAGTGATTTGTTTCTTTCTTCCATCTCATTAAAAACTAACTGAACAAAAAGAATTAATAAATGTCTTCGAATTTCATTAAAAACATAATGAAATGAGCCACTGAAAAAAAATTAAAAAATAATTCATAAATTTCAAAAATTCACAAAAACAAATGAACATGATAATCATTTGGCTTAAAAGTGTGCTCAGAACTAGAAGAAAAAAAATTCTGGTGTATAAAGATCATTTATCATCTTCAACTCATTTTTGATAGATTAGATAAGTAAATCCTGGTAGAAATCTTTCCTGTCTATGGATATGTTGGTGATAATTATGTTTATATCTTGGATTTTTTATTCGATTTGTAATATCTGAATGAAAGATAAATTCGTCCAATAACTTTGCGTTTGGAAGAACAAATCTCCCGATCATGCTGCCATCGATGAGATCTGGAGCAATTAGAGAAACATTGAGAGCGGATGAATATTGAAGGTGTCTATATTTAGAAAGAAATTTGCTAACGTTTATATAACCAAGAAAGAAAACATCAGAAATCAACATTACATTGCAATAAATAATGTAAGAACAAGCTACTGTTGTATGCTGCTGCTGCCATATCATAGGGAAATAAATACTTGATTTATTTCCTTTTCATAAAGTACAGAAATTTTAGATTTATTTTCAAGGCTTTATCAATGGGATTTCGTTGCTTTCTTGCACTCGGTGGATCCCTATATCCTTTCAGTGCAGTATTCCAGCAAAAAATTTGATTTTCGATTTTTTCTGTTTATTTCCTTCTTCTTACTGCTGATTCAATTTATGTATTCAGTGAATCCACTGTAACCAACGATATGTTTAGAAATATAAAGAAATAATTTCTTAATGTATAAATTGCGATTATATTTTATTCCGAATAAAGGCATCATCGCCGAGTTCTAACCAGCAGGAAATTTCGACCTTGCACGCATGGTGCTGCTGGACAAAACGATATATTTTAAAACTTAGAGTAACCGGATGCTATCTAATAGAAAATTAAATCCGAACACGTATTGATCTTAACATAATTCACCGAATATTTTCCAAATAAACAGGATTAATATATGTCTGATTTATTGAAATTAAATATTGATTTTATTTTAAAATACTCCAAAATATACCGAAATAAATTATACATGACCTTTTAATCTGTATGCATAATTTACCAGCATTTTATTTGTTTAGATCGAGAAAAAAGAATCTTTGAAAATAGTAATTGAGTATGTACTCAATAATGGCACACACAATCTGACAATTATTGTACGTGCACATCAATTTTTTTACTGCTTACTGCATTGTTTGGCGTTAATCAGCCATCTATAAAATTTTCAACCAATTTAACCCCTAAAATTGCATAATTACAAATTTCCATATAAATTTGAGTAGTATGTTGGCGGGGTAGAAGTGGCCGAATAGAAGTGAACGATGTGGTGCTGTGATGAGTCAGCGTTTTTCCGGTGTGTACGTATGAAAGTGAAGGATATGGTACTGTGATGACGTCACTGAGGTTAGTAGAGACCCGGTTCTATGAGTAATGCCGCCATCGTGCCATTTAATTTTAGCCGCCCCCTCGTTTTCTGAACCAGCGTATTTTAATTTAAAAACTTTCGCAATTATGCATTTTCCATACAGTACTTATAAAAGTAAATGTAACAAATTATATAATATATAATTAAAAATTTAATAAATAATTTTGACTAGATCAAATG
>WUQG02013733.1:0-11749 GCA_011317285.2 Androctonus mauritanicus | reverse complement strand
TACAACTGCTGTACTGTGCTTTTGATTAGACAAAGTAGTTTACTGTATTAACAAGGCAGTGTTAGCATGAACTTTGATATGCTATTTCTGCCATCATCATAAAGTTCATTAATATTTATAATTATTAATATTTATTTAATATATTCTGATTGTGAAACTGTATCTTGTCCAACTAATCATGTTCTACAGTGTGGTACAAAGGACTATTCATGTAATTTGTACTGTTATGAATTTAGATAAGAAAACAGTGGAAGCACTTATACATTGAATACAAGTTACTTTAATATACGATTAAAAATGATACAGAACTGCATCTAGTGATGGCTATCAAAAGACTAACTAACACGGAAACAGAAGACAAAAAAACAGATGGGGAATGGAGTTTGTTTATTTTAATTGCATATCCTCCGATCGGGGTAGATCGTGGTGTACATATCTGTAAGCATGCAAATTTATAGCAAATTCCAACATGTACTAATCAGCATTTGGAAGATTCACATCTTGTTATGAAACTCCTGACTATGGAACAGATAATTAGTACACTCATTCATCAACTTGACTATCATTATTACTGACACCCAGGTTAAACATCAAGTTGACAAGCAAGATAGATTTGCATGGATGGCTGACCACTTTGTCACAAATGGCAAGTAACATCAAAGTTGAATGGTATAGAAGATCAGAAGAGAAGTAATGGGAAATTTCCAGTCAATAATGATCTAGAATGAGTTAAACTATGAGCAATGCTGTTTAGAGATCTGTCTATCAGAAACTGGAAGATATGGGTAATCTTATTCCACATTTGGAATAAGAATGCTAATGACTTGCATCAGTTAGGGATTTGGTGTCCATAACTATTTTCCTTTCTGTCAGCTTTATTGCAATCATTAATGAACATTAGCAGAAGAGACACTATGAATGGGACAACTCATACATTCTTATCTCTGATATGCCAATCTCCAAGCCAAGATAACCATTGTTTAACTTGGATTTTGATTGGTCATTCCATTACTTCATCATTGAGTGGATAATGATTTTGCTACTATGGCATGTGGTATGATGATACATTGTTCTTCATATTGAACTTCTGATGCCTCTTCTGAAGAGACATCAGAATTGTTGACTATATATAATCTACACCTGAAGTGTGTCAAATGCTGGTAGCAAGTTGAAGAAATTTTGCACACCTCAAGAAACTGAGAAATACAATAAAATTAGTTATTGGATTGATCTCTTCACAGCCAAGCAATTTAAGTAGATCTCTTTATTAGAAGAAGAGTGTCTCACCAAGTAGCCTCTTATCATTTTGACTCTTTGGAAATGTAGAGGCAACATCACAATTAGAACTGCTGGCTCAAATCAGCTTGATCCAAAAAACTTGAGTTTTCTTGCAAATACATATGAGTGAAATTCTAACTTTTTCTTAAATAAGCTCAAGTTTTGGTATTTTAAGAATCTTTTTAAACTTGTCCCTTAAAACAGTGGTCTCCAAACTTTTTTGACCATGTACCCTTATGATGAAAATAATCATAAATTGTACCCCCTAATTATATCTAATATATATAAAAAGTTTAAAATTTAGCTGTGTTTTTATTTTTTACCCTTCGTTTTTTATGAAATTTTAAAGCAAAAAGCTCAAAAAATGACAATAAAATTATTTATAAATGCGATAATCATGATAATTATGCCATAATTGATTTTCTAAGTACCACAAAAGCCTATAATGCAAACATGGTTGAGGTATAAGTCTATTTTATTTTTTGAGATTTTTATTATTTTTGCTGCTGCTTTATTTTTTAACCCCTATTTTTAAAAGATACGAAAAAAATTACAATATTCGAAAATTGTAAGCATATTATAGATATGAGCAATAAAAACGCCAAAAATGACACAATAAATGTGGCATACCCCCTAGAATTTTCTGTATACTCCTAGGGGTATGCGTACTCCACTTTGGAGATCACTGTATTAAACAGTTGTTTTATAACTTTGAAAAATTTATAAATCTAATCATAGAAATCATCTATCCTGGGAACTATATGTCAATTTAATATCATTTACAGTTACCTATTAAATAATTCAATTATTTTATAATAAATATAAATATTTTATATATATTGTATAAATTTTTCTATAATTATACAGGAAAATTTTGATATAATTATAATATTTGTTATCCATTGTACTTAACAGATAAATTATATATGACATATTTCTAACCCCACACACTCAAAATGGAGTCAGAATGAATTCCATAATCCCTTTGAATTTGCTTTTTCATTATTCACCAAAGTATGTGATTCTTCTTAGATGGGTTAAAAAAAAGACTGCATGTTATAAACTCACTGTTATTAATTTGCTAGGAAAAAAAAAGCCTGTACAGGAAAAAAAGAAAATTTGAAAATTTATATCAGCTAATCTCATCAAAAATATCTAATATGTAAAAAAATAAACCAAGTACACTTCTAAGAAATTTAGATATTTGTTACAATTTGATGCTGATACTTGGTTGATAATTTAAGAAACTAAAACAATAACATCAAGTTATTTTTTGTTTTCTTAAATCATCAACCAAATAGCCACATCTAAATTTTAATAAGTGTCATAATTTCTTAATAGTGTACTTGACTTATGTTTTACATATTAGATGTTTTTGATGAGATATCATTTATTTTTTAGGTGAATACTGTTTTTCTGAGAGAGACATTCTAACATGTTAATACATCATTAAATATTGTCTTTATTATTAATTCAATTGAATTAAAGCTTTTAGGAAACAGTAAAATAATAAATATACATATATCAAATTTGGTCAAAATCATTGAATGATACAACCTGTAAAAGGATTCATGATAAAAAGATCATCTGCTTTTTTCACTTTGGCTCTAATGGATTGATTTTTTCAGAAAGTCTTAAACATGAGGTCCATTTGGAAAATGACTTCTGATCAGTTATAAAAATTGCAAGAAATAAAGTAAAAAAAATATATATTATATACAAAAAATATCTACATATCTTAATTACTTTTCCACATATCCAACACCTGAATTTAGGTATTGTTATATTGGGGAACAACTTTTTTAATTCCCTAGTTAAAGAAATCAGATACTAGTCATCTCAGCCACATCTGTATTCACATTTTCAACTTATCATCATCAGTGTGTATCCAATTAGTTTTTCATGTATTTGAAAAAGTGATGGTTGCTCAAAACAAGATTAAGATTGTATGGCAGGTGATCAAACAAATTCTAATTGAAATGTTGAAACATTTCTTGAATATGAGCCATAATATGTGAATGCATATTCTTGTGCAGCAAGATGATGCCAAAAGTCAGAATACCAGCCTTTTGTTTTAAATTGCTCTCTGAAATTTTTGAAGTGTCTCAAATATACTTTGGAATTGATTGTGGTTTCTTATGCCATGAATTCTAAAAAACAGTATACTTTTTTTGGCTGAAAATAAGTTTTCTGATATTGCCAGAAAACTTTTAGCAATTGTCAATGTTTTCTTGAACTTCCTTGGTTTGTTTAGTGAATGAGAATGCCTTCACTGCATAATGTACCTTTTTGTTCAAATATTAACATAAGAAATCAGGTTTCATTATTCATTATAATGTGACTAAGGAATTCATATCCCTCATTGTGGTATTGCCCCATGAAACTGAGTGCTAAGACCATGCACTTTGTTTTGTGTCTAAGTTATCACAAGTTTCAGTCTTGTAAGCCTCTTCAGGACCAAGACTTGTAATAACTTATCCTGCATGAAATTCTGACAACAGTCTGTGTGAAATTTGTAAAAAACGAAATGAAAGTTCAACTATTATAAAGCACTTATTTTGCTTGAACCTTTGCATCCACTTTCCGTACTAAATCATCTGTCACAACTGATGACTGGCTAGATCACTGTTGTGAATATTTGTTTGGCATTTTGAAATATCCTACACTACTGTCTTATATCTCCTTCACTCATAATGTTGGTCCATAAATCTTGCACAGCTCTTGATTAATCTCAGCAGCATTCATAATTTTGCATGGGAAAAATGAATAACTGCACAAACTTCACAACTGGCAGGATAATGATGATGATATTCATTTTAAATCATTGTTTACACAGTGGAAATCAATAGTTATCAATTAAAAATATGATGGTTTGATATCTAATGAATCATTTTATACTATTGCATATGTGTAATCTTTTGCCTGCTTCTTACTATATCACTAAAAATTAGAGAAGTCACTTCTCAAATTGTCCTTATAATATAAGTAATATTTACATTCCAGATTTATTTGAAATTGGTTGAACAATGTAACATTTTAAAAATATTTCTAGAGAACAGAATTATCTTCTTCTACAGCTTTTAATTTTAGATCGATTAGGCCAAAATTTTCAGATGATTTTATATTTTCTGAATTTTTTCTCATATCATATGTCAATTTTAATTGAGCTATGATATGCCTATATTCCAAATTTGGTCAAAAACAGTTAAATAATGCAATATATAGAAGTGTTCATGGAAAATGTACTTCCTTTTTTGACTCAATTGTTCTGAAATTTTCAGGCACCCTCAAGTAATATAAGAAATACTTACATTCCAAATTTCATCTATATCAATTGAATGATACACTCTGTAGAGGTGTCTGCAGAGGAAGAGAAGAAAGAAAATGTTTTTTTGCCAATTTTTGCAATTTTTAAACTGTTCTAGTTCTTTTATTAATTGGATTTGAAACTTCAAATTTGGCAGCTAGTGTACTATTGAATATTTTTCTTAAATGTAATTGCCCAGATTAATAATATCTAACTTAGAATGAAAATTACTGAGAGTTGAAATTTGGCCATATTATGGTCAAATTTCAACTCATAGTAACTTAACTCTTGTACTAAGAATCATTTGGTGACTGTTGGTCAAAGAGATAGAAGAATGTACTCTTTGGTATAATCTGAAAGAAAGATGAAAAAGAATTAATGTAGGAAAGACTAACAGAACAAAACTTAAAACAGTGAATCTGATCACTAGAGAAAGGAAAAGGAAAGGGGAAACACTTTATTTCTATTAATATTTGAAGCTTTCAGTTGAAAGCAATGAGTTTTGCAAATATTGTGAACATCATGCAAATATTGCATATTTGAAGCTTTTAGTTGAGAGCAATGAGTATTGCAAATATTGTGATAGTAATCCTCACCTCCAGGCCTATGAGCACCCATACCAATTTATTAACACTGAGATACAAAAACAAACAGCTTACCTATAAAGAAGGAAAAGAAAAAAGTACAAAATATACAGAATGAAGAATTGCAGAATCCTGTAGCTCATCTGGGGAACTTGTCCTAAGAAGCTACTGGTACATTGTATTGTACTTGCTATCACCAACATTGAAGTTGTAAGCTTCTACTCACCAAATTGTTAAGCACTACAACAATGAAATTATTTCTGCTGTAAATACAAAAATTAAGATGAGAAAAAAATGTTAGCACCACCCAAATAACCAACTTCTGCTTCATTTGAGATGAAGACTGTGACTAAAGCTACATGATGATCACAATATTTGCAAATCTCATTGCTCTCAACTGAAAGCTTCGAATATTAAAAGAAGTAAAGTGTTCTAATTAAATACTTCCTCTATAAAACACTAATGATTACTTGAACCAGTTGGAACCAGTCAGTTATCAAAATGAAAGAAAAGTACAAACAAACAAAACTTTCTCTCCCATACAACACTAAAAGTAGATGAGCACTATCAAGAAAGACTCCCACATACTACTCTGAAGATGGTTGATTACTAACCTATGATATAAATAGTAGAATGCTGGAGTGATTCACAGCCATATTCAAAACACTGATGAATAATTGAACTCTTGTTGGAAGCAATAGTTAATTACTCTATTTGGCTTAAAGTTATTGCCATGTCTCTTGATATAGTGCAACAATATAAGCAAATATTGACAAACTCGAATACTTACACATACATTGTTAAATTTCCAATAATAAAATTTCTTTTTAACTATAAAAGCATATGATTTTTTTAATGTTAATAAATACCTACATAAATATAGCAAACAGATTAGCACATTAAGCAGTATCATCAACATATAAAAATATATTTTATTCAGAAATATTTTTGATATCATAGATATCCTCATCTGCTTTCTGTTTAGAACAATAACAGTTAAAAATAAGTTAACAGAAAGTACAACTTACATTTTCATTTTTTAAAAAATTGTTCTTATATGTGCTTGTTGTCAAGCATTATTTACAATTCAGAATGTGAATTAAGATGTAAAAAATAATTATTATAAATTAAAACTTAAAAATAAAGCCTAAAAATATAAAATATATATGACATGCATAATTCAATCATGACTATTTAATCATGTATTTTCATTCTGGTAAAATGGTTTTGCTGTTTTTATTATTTATAATTGTTTCATTGTCACTATTTTTTATAATTTCTATTGTTTCAGCTATCCATAAGTTCTCTTTATTATCTAAATTTTTTGTTATTCAGCCTTATCCCACTGTGTTTTTACATTACTTTTGTAAGCATATGTCACTAGTGCTGCTGTTAAATTAGCTTTTTTAATATCATCTTTGTATTCTTTGATTCTATCTTTGAAATTCCTCTCAATTACACCTATGTAGGCCTTATTTTGTCCTGTATTTATGGCCACCAATGGGATTTTGTATACATCTGATTTGTATTGATCATTATATATCAAAATAATCATATTTTGGTTACTTAGTCATAAAAGCAGTTAAAAAATGAACTTCTGTGTAGCTACATAAATTCTTTATATTGGTTATAAAGTTCTTTAATCATCTAAGAAACATAATTCATAATAATCTTTATAATTTATTTCATAATTTTAATTTAACATTTCATTTTTTTTAATAAAATAGATTGTAAAATTTTAAACAGTTTCTATAATATTAATAAGGATATGCATGCCTTTGTCTAATGCAGATTTATACATATAGGATTTTATTCATGTAAGATTTTATTCATATAAGATTTTGTCTGCATTGGTACTTTTGTACATTGTTATTTTATCTTTTGAGTTTTTGTTCTATATAGGTTTTTGCCATTTGAGTTTCTGTTCAATTTTGGTGAGTGGATAGTTGGCTCTCAATCATTCCCCAAATATCTTGCCTTCATCCAATGATCTGAGACAATATAGCTCTTAGAAAAAGTTTAGGAAGGTAAAATAGGAGGGTAGGCATCCCTCCTATTTTACCTTCCTAAACTTTTTCTAAGGGGGGTGTCTGTTGTCTAAGGGTAAGATATCAATGTAAAATAGAATCTAATTCAATCTAAATATATTTAACTTTTTAATGGAATTTTAATTATTAAAATAATTTGGATTAATATTAATGCCATCTAGGATTAACAATCAAATTATAATTTTAACTAATTTTTTAGGCTGAATTAGATTTATTTGATTATTATCCTCTTGAAGCCTTAAAAGATTTATTAATATAGAGTTACATATATTATTTAAACCAGTTCTATTGGTAAATAAATTTCTGTTAGTCTAATTTATATTGGTATGTATATATAGCTACACCTGGAGTAATGCTGCAATTTTAAAACATTCAAATTTAATAGAAATTAATTGTTGGAGCTTAAAGAAAAAAAGAAATATAATTATCCCTGATATTTCTTATAGTTCTGATCATTTATAAAGCATATTATTTTACAGTTAATTTAGGAATCAATGTTCAAAATAATAGCATTCTTAGCAAGTTTTTCAGCACGTTTATTATTGTATAACGTTTTCGGACACTTACAACTGTCCCTCTGTTCAACTTATTTTGAACATTGATTTAAAGCAAGTGATATTTAAACAAATTTAGGAATCAGTTTAGCATTTCTACTGATCAAATATATATGTTCAACTTTCCATTCCAGTCACGGCAAGATATTTATTTTATGTTTTAGTTTTGGTTTTATCATATAAATTTTGCTAAGTATTTTTGTTGAGATTTGGAAATGATGAAAACTTAATATTTCTTTGATATTTAAATAAAATTACAATAAAATTGTAATATAGTGAAACAAAACTGAACATGATGCATCTTAATCTCCATTCAGTTTTTTCTTTGTTTTCACTGAAAGTTCAGTGTTATAATTCTGGCATTTTGTCTAACCAGTAAGCAGCCATATTTATTCTAATAATGAATTGAATTTTTAAAAAATTTTTTAAATTAAGGAAAAAAGAATTCTATTTCAGTGACTGTCATATTGTTTTTAACACTTAAAAGTAAGATGTCAGCTTATATGTGAGTTTCAAACTTTTATTGATTTTTAAACTCTGAAGTAGGGAAATTGGCTTATGCATGAATATGTAATGAAAAGTTTACCAAAATTATGATTTAAATTGATTTATGAGTTATAAAATTTTTGTATTTATGATATCATAATTTATTAGAATAATTTTTAATTTAAAATGTTTTATCCAATAATAATTTCTTGAAAATTTTTCTAAATACAAGTGCATTTATAATTTATATAGTTTAGATTTTAGCAATAAATGACTTTTATTTTATTTGATTATTACTCTTTAAAATCTTTATTATATTTTTCATATTATATTATTTTATTTTTTTCATTAAAATATATTAATGTGTTATATTATTTTAATAAAGATTAAACATATATAATATGAAAATTATAATTTTTTTAGTATATACTCTTAACAGTACTCTTTTCAATATTATATCTTTTATTATAAAGTAGTAATTATATATACTGGAATTGTTAAAATTTATTGAAGGTTGATGTATTGAAAATGCAATGATTAATTTTACATAAAATATTAAATTAATCTTAAAGAATTCATTTAATATTTTATGAAGTATTGCTATATGTTAAAACAATCATATTTTCAATATTTAAGCTTATATATGTTTCATATTTATACTATAGAAATTTAATTAGATTGTTTTTATTTAATCTGTGTTAGTTTATTTTGTAAAAATTTGTTTTGATATTCTTTCTCAAAAGTATTAGATAAATATGAACACAAATAATTTGAGAAATGAATGACATTTCTAAATATGCAGTTACTTTTAAGGTGATGTTTGTCCTTATGGACATTATTTAAATCAAATTTTTGGTATTCAGTTAAGAAAATATATTCATAATCATTTACTTAAACTGTATGGTTTGGATGAAGCATCTTTAATTTAAATGCAGAAGAAAGAAATTGTTTTATTTATATATATATATATATATATATACATACTATATAAGTATTAAAAATTAAATTTGTTTATAGATTATTCAGCAATCAGGAATAAAATTACTTATTTTATTATTAAAATTCATTTGTTGAAGGTTAATTATAGTCCTTGAAAATAAAAGTGTTTTATTTAGTATAATTCTAACACTATCTGCTTGCAGTTGATTGTTGATTAAAATAATAACAAATAATCCTCAACTGATGATAAAGCTTTCTTCCAATGAACAGCTAATAAGGATGTAGTCATAAGTTGAGAATGCTTTATTTTTATTGATTGCTGACTATCATTATTCATTATAGCAGTGTTTCTCAACTTTTTTGCTGAATGACTCAGCATATTTATTTGGAATGTAACTATGATTAAAATATTTATAATTTTTAATTTTTAAAAACCTGGTAAATTGGAATAAGTATATTTTATAAATAAAGAGAATTATGCGTATTTACAATAATTTCTATATGTGAAAAGTAACATTTAGTAAATTTTTACTGAAAACAATTCAAACAAATTTCAGTCTATAACAAATGCTTAAATTTATCCTTGATTATTTAAATTTGACTTTAGATAGAAGTAAGATTAATAGTCTTAAATAAAACAGGTATTAGTTATGTAAAAGTTACAAAAATCATTAAAATAGTTTAAATTATATTTATTATAAATTCTTACATAAATTATAAATGAAATAATACAAGATAGCTATTGGCCTGTTGAGGTCTGCGATTTTTTTCAAAGTAAACCTAATTGATATGTAAAAAGTAAAATTGTAAAATCTCACTTAATTTTCATAGAATTTTTTGAAATCTTTACAATTTATTATGTTTTCTGTTGTCATTCTAACAATGTATAAATTTTTTCCAAATGTTATATCTTTCACACCTTTTCATTTATTATATGAAATTGGAGAAAACATGATTTTTATATATGAAATCTTACCCATCCAATGAAATATTTGATATTTTTTGTTAGTGGAAAGTCTTATGAATAAGGTATGAATGAAGAAAATCGGATAATATTTTAAAAAAATTATTGTTAAAAACTAAGTATTATGCAAATTTTAATTAAGTTAATTAATTAATTAGTCAAAAAATGACAAAAATATCTTTATTGTTATGCTTTTCCTTCATTTCAATAATTTTTATTTTATTATAAATTTTCAAATTTATAACCAAAATCAGGACATGAAAATTGTCCACTATCATACATAAACAGCTATAACATTTTCTACCCTATTTTAATTAACTTGAAGCTGCTTTGTTGACACACTACACCCAATACCAAAATGCAGTACAGTAAAGTAGGCTTTGGCTGCAGTTTTCTGTGAAACAACTGGCTGCCATAAAACAATAAAAGAACCATGCCCCTTTTTATAACTTGGGGTTGTTTACATTAGGATTTAGTTTACATTACCTAATGTAAACTAAATCCTAATGTAACCTAATGTAAACAATCTTATGTTTACATTAGGTTGTTTACATTAGGATTTATTTATTTGTGTTCAAATGGCATAAACAGTTTTCAGAGGGAAAAGACAATGTGAAAGATGATGAACATTCAGGGTGCCCAAAGTCTGAGATTACTGACTAAAACATTGCCAAAGTCTGTAAAGTGATTCAGAGTGACTGAAGATTGAATGTTCGTGCAGTGGCTGAGTTGGTTAAATTGATTAACTTGGATAGGGAAGTTGTTCGATGAATTTTAACTGGACATGAAGAAAATTTGTGTGAAGGTTGTTCCAAGAGTTCTGTCCAATGACCAAAAACAGTGCTGTAAAGATGTATGTGTGAACATGCTAGACAAAATATCATCTCCATAAGTCTCAGTTAACATTTGGAATGTTTCTGTAGCCAATTTCTTAAGTTTCACAAGAAATTTGATGTTGATTCTTTGTTCAGTTTTCACACTAGACATTTTTCCGGCAGAACGCAGTTGCATGTGTTCATTTGTTGATGCAATATTCCCGACTGTCACGACCAGTTGAGTCCAAACTCACAGCATGGATAGAGGTGGGGTGTGGCATGACATCACCAAAACAGTTGTTGCCAACTCAAATTTTTTTCAAGTTATGCACTCAATCCCGTTTTTTTTGTGTCACATCTTGTATATAGCATGATACATTAGTACAAGATTTAATGACTTCCTATTTTATATTGATATGGCTTTCATAAAATCTCCTAATTAAAATAGTTTGCAGTTGTTATGTCATTGTGATGTTTCATTAGTTTAGCCTTCAAATTCCTTGTTGTGACTCCTATATATTTCTCCTTACATTGCACTCTTGACATTTCATTTTTTATCCTTTCTGTAGCAATCTTTATCATTTTGTAATGCACTAAATACTGTAGAATTTCTTTTCTAGGTTAATTTTATTTTCATGTTTTAGCTGCCTTTCTCATTTTATTAGGTATATAAATAACTTTTATACAGTACCTACTGTGATAGAGAGGATTATGTAGAACAACAGTGGCCAACTTTTGTGTACATAAGATCTACTTTTTATCTTAAAAGTGTGT
>WUQG02013722.1:0-11750 GCA_011317285.2 Androctonus mauritanicus | reverse complement strand
TGTTTTTATATAGTATTCATTATTTATAAGCACATTTTTTCTTATTTAAAAACATATAACAAAAAATGTAGTGTTTTGGGGGGTCTGGAACAGGTTAATGGCATTTCAATTCATTTCAATGGAGAAAATTGATTCGACATACGAGTTATGAGCTCCGTCATAGAATGAACTAAACTCGTAAGTTGAGGTACCACTGTATTTATTTGAAATACAAAATTGGTGCTTTCAATGATCATTATGTTTATTTCATTTCTGTTTCATCAATAATTAACTAAATAAAGCATGGCACAATCTGAAATAAGCAGTGCTATAGTATATATTAAATAAAGAAATGAAATTTCTTTTGAGCATTTTTATCTTTTCTCTTATTATTTCAACATTAATTGTTACTGGATAAATCCTATTATTTCCAATCAACATATTGATTTATTCCTTCAAATTGGACCATGAAAGTTTGTTTTGATATCATTAATAAGATACATTTCAATTTTAAAGAAGATTAAAAAGTAAAAAATATCTAATTCTTAGAATCAAGAAAATATGATAGCCATTTATATCTTATTTCATTTATTAAAAATGAATTATTACAGTAAAAATGAAATTAATATATACTATGACACTATCCATTTCAGTGTGTGTCATGTTATGTCAATTTCAGAATGAATGGATATCATTATGCTATGAGAAATTCAGTATATTATAGCAAGGATGGGTATTAAAATTGATTGCATGCTATAGTGAATTACATATGCAAATATGAATTAAGTGAAATATATCTGTATGGCTGATTACTAATATATATCTATATTAATAAATACACATTTCATATCTTTTTAATATTTTTTTTTATCTTGAATGTCAACAAATTTAAAACATAAACAAATTTTACCTGTGTCTTTCAGAATATGCATGTTTTATTTTCAACCATTCTTCATTTAATTTATCCAATATTCTATTAATTTGAATAATGTCATTTTCTTCTGCTTTATCAATAACTTTTTCTTTCTCATTCTTTAAAGTATCAAAATTAGGCTTCAAAGTTTCTAATGCATCTTTCACACCCTTACAAAAAAAATTTTATAAATATGTTGTAATTCTAAGAACAATAAAGAGTATGTTTAAATATTTTATTTAATTCCAAGTTTAATGATATTTGATTTCAAATTATAATTTTCATTTTTATTTCAAATTTTTATTTTTATTTTAGCATTAATATTCTATAAATTAATTAATGCTAAATGTAAACAAAGCAAAGGAACTTCATTGATTTATACTGCAAAAAGCTGCTTTATTACTTCTGTAACAAATCCAAACAAACAAGCATTGAACAGCAGGTGTAAGTCAAACATAAACTTTATTTATGCTAATGTTTTCAATGTATAAATACATCATCCTCAGGCATTTACATGAAAGAACAAGATCTAATGAATCAAAGAATTAGAAAAAATTATAATGAAAAGAAATGTTAAGTTGCCATGGTAACCTGAATACTAAACTAAAATAAAACAAAGTACAAAAATAATAAATAAAAATAATGCTGAAACAACAAAAAACCTTATTACCGCTCCATTAACATCATAAAAAAAGGGGGGTTTACATATACTGGGCATTGAGGCAATATACTTAAAATATGCTGATTCCATATATTTATCCTATAAGGTCCTTTAAGATGTGTCTTCCTGATTATGAGAGCCTATATCCCTCATAAAAGTTGAACCAGTATGCCTGGCGCTTTACCAATTCCTTTTACTTAACACTACTGGACAGCAAGTAGAACAGTCTTTACTTAGAAACCTTGCCTATATTATAACTAAGAGATCGTATTTTGTTTTTGGGGGTAATTTTTACTTGCAGAATAAGGGAGTACCCATTGGGAACCCAATGGCACCTCCCATTGCAGAAATGATCCTGAGAGAAGCAGAAGAGAAAGCGTTTACCAGCATGAGAGTGAACATTAAGTTTTACGTTAGATACTTGGATGATGTTTTTACAGTCTGGAAAGGGAACCAGGATCCAAAAGTATTGGAAGAAATTCTTTCGATGGAGGCTTATGGTCTGGTTTTGAAATTACAAGAAAAGCATGGAACCAAAGCAGATTTTTTGGATATAAATTTGGAACTGAAAGATAATAAATTGAGTACTATGGTTTTTAGAAAACCAGTATATGAACCGGTGGTCATTCCAAGGTGGTCACCAGACCCTTACTTGTACAAGCTTGCTGTATTTCGTTATTATTTCCATAGAGCGAACCTTTACATAGATGAACAGCAAGAATTGGATAAGGAAGTGGATTATATTCTTAAGATATACAATATGCATGGGTACTCCAGGACTGTCTTAAAAAACTTATTTGAGAAAGAGAAACAATCCCTAGAGAATAAAAAGATCCGGAGCAAAGAGGCTTTAGAATATGATGTGGTGCCATATGCATTAAAGGGCTCCAAGGTACTTAGGAGAGCAACACAGAAAGCAAACAAAAAAGTTACATATAAAAGATACCCCAGTGTTTGGAAAACTGCATAATGAAAAAGATAAAACACAACCAGATAAGAAAGCGGGAGTTTACAAGATTCCAGTTAAGCATAACACCACTCAAGAAGAAAGTGCTTATATAGGTGTCACCACAAGAGCATTAAAATGGACTTACAAAAAAGGAAATACAAGTATGGCTCTAGCTTTAGCAGCTTATGAAAGTGACATATCAGTGATTGGACAGGAGCGAAAATCGTGAGACAACTAGAGAAAGAAAAACACACTACCCTTGCTGAAGCTAAGGGATATTTGTTAGTGGTAAAAGCCAGGAACTTCTTAATAAACACCTGGCCAGGAACTCCCACATCCCTGGAAATACTTGCTAAATAGGGATTAATTTAAAAGAAAGGGAAGACACATCTTAAAGGACGTTATAGGATATATGGAATCAGCATGTATTTAAGTATATTGCCTCAATGCCCAGTATATGTAAAACCCCCTTTTTTATGATGTTAATGGAGTGGTAATAAGGTTTTTTGTTGTTTCAGCATTGTTTTTATTTATTATTTTTGTACTTTGTTTTATTTTAGTTTAGTATTCAGGTTACCATAGCAACTTAACATTTCTTTTCATTATAATTTGTTCTAATTCTTTGATTCATTAGATCTTGTTCTTTCACGTAAATGCCTGAGGATGATGTATTTATACATCGAAAACGTTAGCATAAATAAAGTTTATGTTTGACTTATGCCTGATATTCAGTGCTTGTTTGTTTGGATCTTCATTGATTATTTATCTCATACAAATTGTTTATAAATATCTTTAATAATTTTATTTTTAATTATAAATTAGTAAAAATATAAATACCTTTAACGCATTTTCCTGTTTTCCAAAATCTTCAAATTCTTTTCCAGATAATTCCGGTTGATTCAATTGACGATTAATAGAAGCCACTGCTTCTCTTAATTTATTAACTTTAGCAATAAAATCTGGTATTACTGCTACTACAGGTAATTCCAAAGTAACAACAGAAGCATTATCAGTCTGTGTAATTACAGTTTTAGTCACTGGAGACTTAGATGAATTTAAAATAGATTGAATCTGTGTCCAAATTTGGAAAGGAGATTGGACAATAGCTTGAATAGATGCAGCTGGAATACCATAATCTTGAGCTTGCTGTGCTGTTTTATGTAAAGTTGCTAAATCTTTATTAAATTTTTCTAAATCATTTTTAATAATCTGAAATTTAAAAATAATTTAATTAGTAATTACTTTATTGAAACAAATTCTTAAATAATTCACATAATAAAATAAGAAAAAGTCAATATTAATACATATTTAGGAATTATTATAATAAATTTTTATTACCAATGCTTCAATAAATAAAATATTGAGATATTAATTTTAAAAAATTTTATTAATACAGTAATCCCTAATCAATCACAGGTTTTCCAACCACAGAATTCATGTATATATGGTTTCATAAATGCACAGCAATTTACTAACTGCAGATCTGGGATTTGCATATATGCAATTTTTTATAGCAGCCATTAAGCACTTTAGTAAATGTTTTATTTTCCATTTATCATTATTATTTTTCACTGCAAATTAACAGTATTATAGATGTCCCATTTTGTATTTTAGAAAGTGATGAGAGTTTTCACACCAAGAGGGAAAAGAGAGGGGAAGAAAGGACTAATGTTGGTTTTTAGTTTTGTTTTGGATCTGAGTGAGATTGTGTTTTTCTTTTTAAGTTATTAAGATTACAACATCTAGAAAGAATAGACTTGCAATTTCTACTCATACAGTATATAACTTTCAATAGAAGTGGAATCAATCAGTCCCACATTTCTGTGCCTCAAGTACATATTAATGTTATTTCATGTTCATTTGTATCTAATGTATGTTGTTTTTCTTAAATATTAGTCTTAAATATTTTCTTAAATATAGTATAATATTGGTTTCATTTTTATAGATTATTCTTTTTTGTTATCATGTATTCCAAATATTCAGTAAACATAGTTGGCAGTGATAAATCAGCCAAAAGAGCTAAAAACATGTTATTGACAAAGAAAAAAACTCAATGTGGTGACAAGGTTAGAGTGCAACAAGTGTTGCATCAGTGGTCAGACTAATAAATATTAATGAGTTGACAATAAGACTAAAACGTGAAGAAGCAATTAAAGCTAGTGTTGCAAGTGAAATTGCTACTAATGCTAAGTTACCTATATGTTCCTTGATCTCATTATTGAAAGAATGGAAAAGGCACTTAATATTCAGATTGAGGATCAAACACAAAAGAGTTCCTTTAGGTAGTTCCATGATATGTGAAAAAGCACTGAGACTACATGACAATTGGGGCAGAGTTTTAGCCAGTTTAAATTTAAAGCTAGTAAGGGATGTTTTATGTGGTTCCTTCATTGTCATAACATTCACAATATAAAGATAGTTGGAGAAACAACCACAGCTGATCATAATGCTGCAAAAACTTATTCAGAACGATTAAAAAAAATAATTGAGATAAAGAATATCTGCCTGAAAAGATATTCAATGAAGATGAAACAAGTCCTTATTGGAAGTACATGTCTAGCAGGACTTATATCCCCAAAGCTGAATGCTCTGCACCAGGATTCAAGGTTGTAAAAGATTGTGTTATCCTGCTCGTGTGCTAATATAGTAGATAGACCAGTGTTTCTCAACCGGTGGTCCGCAGAAAAAGTTTAGTGGTCTGTGAACTTCTTTATATTTATTACATAGTTTTACAACCTTTAAATGCATTATTACTTATTTTTTTAATGGCAATAATAATGTATACAACTGAGAAAACCGTGCACTTGCTTATCGTACAAAGTCGATGAGAATGCATAAATCTAAAACAAATTAAACCTACGGTATCTTCAGAAATTACTGCTTGGGATGACTTTTGAAAAATTCTCTCCCCTCTCCCTCTACTGGAGCATCTTCTGCACGATCTTTACTAAAAAATATACCTAAAAAGTTCAGAAGTTTTATAGTACTGTCGAAACTTTTTAGATAATTACTCCGCGAATTACTAAAAAAAACTGCACTTTCTTCAATTTTGCATGCAACTTTTTGTGTGGTCCGCAATACAAGCTTAAAAGCTTTATTGGTCCGCAGTATCAGTTGTGTTGAGAAACACTGATATAGACTATATTTCCGGCTACCACTCAAAGTTTCTGTATACTTTTAATCGGTAATCTTAATTTTTTATACAATTTTTTTAATTATCTTTTAACTGAGCGATGCTTCTAATACATCTACCAGGAAACGATGACGTGAAATCTTGATGATTTCCCATTTTTGATCGCAATCATATCCTTTAGCTTCGATAGATGGATACTTTTTATTAGTTCTTATCTTTAGAAAAATTTCTATTTATTTTATTTTTTTTTTTTTTTTGAGCGACATGTTCATTCACTTCACTTCGAACTTCCATCACTTTACTGACATCACCGATAGAGCCCTACTGATTGGATAAAATTTTCAAACGGAGGGGCGTGTAGGAATTGTAGTAACAGCCGAGAATTAACCGCCGTTCCGTTAGACTCAGCATTTAAATCTACTACTGTATTTATCTGAATACTGTTTACACGCAGTTTCCGCTGTAAACTGTGGACGATAAAACAATTTTGGAAATTGGCTGGTTTTGTAAATAACTCTTTAATTCCAGGTGTGAAAAGTCAGAGTTCATTAACCTATCGAAATCGGCATGAGTACATTTTCTGGAATCGTACTGACTCACTTGTCAGTGCAGTCCTATGTTACATGTAGTGTTAGAGAAAGTCGTCCCGCACAGTTTGGACTCAATAGATTAAAATATGTGGGAAACTATGCAGAACAATTATAGAGAAAAAACTACTTGCTGGAGCGATTTTGATTTTGGACGCTCTACGATATCCGCAGGATCAGAGTAAGTCGCCCTGCCTAGTTTGTTCCACTACGTCTAACGATGTGGTAACTTATGCGGAACAGATAGCAAGAAACAGATAAGCAGACAAACATTGCATTTTATATATCTATAGAAATTGTAAATATGCACACATATTTATCTTATATTTATCAATACGTCTATAAGAGAAACCTGATTCACAAATAAAGATAATAATTTGATCATCCTAAACATTTTATATAACGTTACGCAAATTTAAATGTTAGGATACTGATATGTAATACGGATTCAAAACTTGAAATAGAAGAGAAACATTAAGAATGATACAATATGATCAGACCATGCGCCATTTATTAAAATCTGTTCTGGGATATCATCTGAAGCGATATTTTATTAAAAGTAGCTATAAAATTCGTAATCAAGTAGTACTGATGTTCCAACTTTAGGGACTATGATACTAACGAATAATAAAATATTTCAAAACAAATAGTAAAACTTAGTAGTTACGGATAATTTGACATCAAGTTGGGAGGCCTACAGGAATCTTTAATTAAAACTTGACGAAACTGATCGAGAATTATCCCCTTAAGGAAAAATTTAAAACAAAATTCAAAATAACTCGTTATTGTTTATTTTTATATATTTTTGAAAACTACTCTCCCAATTAAAAATATCTTAAACACATCGATGATTATTCATTCGAAACAAGAGGAAAAAAATAATAATTCGAGACCTATGCCAAAGGATCATTTCTTACACCCACTTGTCTAAAGTGATCCCATAGAGATCATTTTGCCCCAGAGTAAAGAACAAGTAAAAACACAACAAAAACAAGATGATTTTTTATTATACATACATAAAATGTTATTCCATGTTTGTGCAAGGAACAGAAACATCAGTTAACTAAAATTTTTATACATTAGATTGCAGACATTGATTTCATTTAGTCGAAATTGTACATTGCAAAATCACCGAACTATCCAAACTTGGACATAATCGCTATCTTATTTGTAGTAGTAAACACTTTGTTGTTTTGTCAACAGGTAACAGTAAAACTTAAGGAAACATAATTGTACAAAATGATCGTTTCACCTGACTCATCATTTTGGACTAAACTAGAAACTGAAAATCCGTAGCACAAATGTATGAATATAAATATTCATTATGGCAATAACTGTCAAGGGCACACAATTCATGCCTCCATGATAGTTATTATATGATAATTTTATGTCAACATACAATTACTGTATACTGTATCATGCTGGATACTACAATTGATAAGTTCTTGCTGCATGGAAGGAAACGGGATATCTGTCGCAATTTCTCCGTTTATCATAAAATTTTGGCGAAAAATCACATGGTAATAAAACATTCACATGTGATATTGTATGCAGCATCTTCCATATTTTGAAATAACGCACTGCATATATGCGTTTTTTTAATTTTCCCAAACTTCAAATTGTGCCATCAAAATCTATATTGGCGTTTATAGAGAAAACAGAAAAATTAACTTCTAAATTATTGCCAAAACAAACAAACTCATTTATTTTCAAAGAAAAAATTGTATACAGTATAAATCTTTACTCAGAATACAAGCAATTTCTTGCATTTTTTAGAAATACCTAACCTTTTGATATTAGTAAGAAAACAAATGCTTTACAATATAGAAATAATGATAAATTACTTCAAAATAATAATTAATAGTTCTATAGAAGCAACAAATCATTTGGTTATATCACTATTCAATAAAACAGTTAACTTTAACGAACATTCTTCAATTACTTTCGATATTGATTTTTATTTTTTGACAGAGATGATATCATATTCATGGCAAATCTAGTGGCTAAAGTATCAGGATGTTTAGGGCCTAAATTATTTGTTTGTATATTATAAATCTCTTTATAGATTCCTAATGCATCAGTGTATTTATCTAGTTTGGCAAATATTGTAGCGATGTTATTGCGAACAATTAACACATTTGGATGTTCAAGCCCCAAAATGGACTTTTCTTTTTCATAAATCTCATTATAGATTTCTAAAGCCTCTTCATATTTACTTTGCTGGTCGAGTATTTTTGCCATACTCTTTTGGATAGTAAAAACATTCAGATGATTAAGGCCCATATCTTTTATTTGTATCTTATAAATCTTTCTGTAAGTTTGAAGCGCTTCTTTGTATTTTCTCTGTTGGTAAAGTATTGTAGCCATATTATGCTGAACAGCTAAAGTACTTGGATGGTTAGATCCTAATATATTTTTACTTTTTGTATAAACTTCATTATAGACACGAAACGCCTCATCATATTTATCTTGACTGTGAAGTACGCTAGCCATATTATTCAGAGTATATAAAACATCAGGATGTTCGGGACATACTGTTTTCTGTATTTCGTAAACATCTTTCAAGATGCATAAAGCCTCTTCATATTTACCTTGCTTATCAAGTGTATATGCTATATTATTCCGAATAGTCAACGTATTTGGATGATCAGGTCGTGATCTTTTTTCTATTTCAAATACAAACTTATAGATGTGCAAAGATTTGTCGTATTTTCCTTGTCTGCTAAGCACTGCTGCCATATTATTCTGAGTAACTAAAGCATCTGGATGTTCAATACCTGTAATAGCTTTTCTTTTATCAAGCAGTTGTTTGAAAATTCTATAGGCTTCTTTGTATTTACCTTTTTCCATAAGCAATACTCCCATATCGTTACGAGTATTTAAAGTATCGGGATGATCAGCGCCCAAAATATCAATTCTTTTTTCATAAATCATCTTATATAAGTCCAATGCATCATTATATTTGCCTTGTTTGACATATATTCCAGCCATGTAGTTTAATGTATCTAAAGTGTGTGGATGTTCAAGCATGGATATCTTCTGTATTTCATAAAGTTCGTTAAAGATTTTTAAAGCTTCATCATATTTACCTTGCTTGTAAAGTATTTCACCTATGTAAGTTCTAGTAACTAAAGTATCTGGATAATTAGGTCTTACTCTTTTCTGTATTTCATAAATTCCCTTATATATTGATAAAGTGTCTTTGCCTAGCTTGGTATGCACATCTGTCATGCTTCGCTGTATAAGTAGAGTTTCAGGATGTTCAGCTCCTAAAATATCCTTTCTTTTCGCATAAACTTCTTCATAGATATTCAATGCTTCATCGAATTTACGCTGATGGACAAGTACTGATGCCGTGGTATAGCGAATACTTAATGTATTTGGATGATCAAAACCTAAAATATCTATGCTTTTGTCATAAATCTCTTCGCAGATACATAATGCCTCTTCATATTTACCCAGTCGGTCTAGTGCGACTGCTATATTATTCTGAGCAGCTAAAGTATTTGGATGTCTAGGACCTAAAAGGCTCAAATTTCTTCTATAATAGTCTTTACTGACTTGCAATGCTTTTTTATAATTACCTTGACTAAAACAATTTATAGCCATATTATCCATATCAACAATTAGGCAAATTAGGCAATTATTGGAAATCCGATGTTTTAAATTCTGTAAGAACAGCATATAATTAGCAATACTTCATATAAAAAAATCAAGCTTAACATAAATTGTAAAGAAGGGAACTAGTAAGAAAATTATCAACATTAGTGATGATACAGAATTTAATATCGGATGGTCCTACATAATGACTACGTGATTTATTGCTAATATTAAATTTCCCTAGAAGATGTTCGAATCTTTTATTTTATTTACTATAGAGAAATGTGGGGTAAAACTGGGTTTGCGGATCAAACCGGATACCCCTGTATCTCCGAGATGACTGCTGCAATTTAGCAGGAAATTCACGAACTAATTCTAAATCATTATTATGGCAGTAGGAACTACACTGGAGACGACTATACACGCTAATTTTTTGCTAAAATGTTTTAACGTTTTTGTGCCGAAGTATTTCGATTATATACCCTTCTATAGTGCCATATACACAAAGAATCATTATCAATAAGTATATCACTCTCCTCAATAAGAAATATTTTAATACATTAATCAATATTTTACCGCATCAATGAATGTAGATATGCCATTTTTATTAGAATATGTGGTAAGGCAAAACTGGGTAGTACAGATACCTCAGTACCCGATATAGTCGGAAAAGTTAAGAAACCTTCTAAATTAAACCTTTTTAAAACCACGAAAGTCATTGACACAAAAGGGAAATGCATAAAAGCAAAAAGAAAAATCATAAAGTAGAAAACGAAGTAAACAAAGATTAAGAAAATTGAAAAAATTAAAAATACAGGAATAAAGAGAGGAGAAAGAAAAGATTGAAGACTAAATATTTTGTAACGAACTATATGCATTAAAAATAAAAAAAGAATAGATCCATTATTGCAAATGTCAAGAATGAGTCCATGTGGCTTGTTAGAGATGAAAAGAACAACGTATTCATATTTGACTTTTGTTGCTAAAGAAAAATAATGTTAATTTTTGTAAATAAAAATTTTGAAAATGTGGACTGTTACATGTATTCAAATGAGTACACAATTTTACCCTACACTTGGGTATTTGCACTTTTTTAAAAACCCCTACCTTAGGAACAAACATCCTTTTTTACATAAAAATCCATAGTTCCTGATAATTATCATCAACTATTGAAGCCTAATAACAATTTTTTAAATTTTTCTATTTAAATTTAAAATATATGTGACTTCAAACTAAATAACAGGCTTTGCTCAACTTCTCCTATTTTATAATTATAATTATAGGGATGTCGTTTTTCTAACATTTTCTGCCACTTGAAATCCAAATGTCATATTTTCAAAATACCCATAAAATTTGGTACAATATTGTGTATTTTTTGGCTTATGTATAATTGTTCTATACAGCCCTAACTCAGTTGAATATATAAATAAGCTTAAAGTACCTGTCATAGTATGAAACTTTTAAAAGGAGAAAATTTTGTTGAGTTCAGTTTATTGTAGATCGGAACAAGTAATTTTTAATATTTCATATGTAATAGAAACTGATGAATAGCAAAACCACTCGAAATGAATTATTTATTTATTTATTTATTTATTTATTTATTTATTTATTTGTGCAATAAAAAACTTTTTATTAAATAAGTTCTCAACTTAAGTTATTCGCATCTCATTCTCGCTGAATCAGCCATTCTTTTATCATCATCTTAACTTGTTATATAAGATAAAAGATCTATTTATAGCTTTCTTACTTATATTAAATCTTCGAATTTTTCTAACTCGTAATCGCTGCATATCCTTCTTCCTGTTAAAATATATCTATCTAAATACAGTGAAACCTCTCAATAGCGGACATCTCTGGGGAACAGAAATTTGTCCGCTATTGAGGGGTGTCCGCTATTGAGGATAATGGCCATCTGAGCCATCCATTTT
>WUQG02013711.1:0-11750 GCA_011317285.2 Androctonus mauritanicus | reverse complement strand
AGCACAAATTGCAAGCGTAACATAGTTTTATTTTGCTTATTACAAAATAAAACTATGTTATGCTTGCAATTTGTGCTGTTTGTTTTATGAACTTTTGTTAACCAATTTAACTGTACAAAAATAATTTTGTTCATAAATTCATCAAATAATATGGAAAAAGAAGAATTTTTAATTACTGATTTAGGGAAAAAAATCGAAAAAGTTTTAATATTTTTTGAGCTTATAACGTTTATCTATGAATTATTTTATACGGTTTTGCAAATAATTCACCGAAAGTTTTGTTGATCATTTTAATAACACTTTTTAATTATAAAAAAATATTTGCTGTACAGTATTTATAATATATAATATATATATTTTTTCCTTTTATTAGTATACTTCCCAGAAATTATACCTGTTGTGTCGTATGTAAGAAGGGCTCTCGATTATTTGCTTTATCTGCTGAAACTTCCGAGTACAGCTGGAATATATAAAATTGTAGCGGATGTTATCGAAGCTAGAAAACGTAACAAACAGGTTGGTTGATTAAAAATAAGAAATATCTCGTAAGTAACGCCATTCTTTCAAAAAAAACTTACCAATGATTTTAATATCATTCAAGCCAGAGAAATTATTTCAAAAGTGTTTCAACCTTTCAAATTATCTCCATATTACGACGAAACTATTGTACAGTAATACCAGACTTACGTAAATTCGGAGATACGTAACTTCTCATCCTGCCATTCACCCACTTGTTTGTTTCACAACTATGTAGTGCAAATATATGTGTGTACATATTTCATTCGTTGATTTGTTGATTGAGAGTCTTTAATTACGACTACATACTATAAACTTTTATAATTTGTTGTTTTCTTGGTAGCAAAGAGCCAGTTAAGAACCTAACTGGCTCTTTATTACCACGAAAACAACAAATTATAAAAGTTTATAATATGAGGAGCTACCATTCAAAAGAGACTTTGTCCAAAAATTGAAAATTATGAGTTAAATACTGATTTCGATTTATGTGGTTCATATCATGATCTCTGCAGAGTTTAATCATCCAAAACCAAGTTTGTCTTAGTTATAATGGTCTTTGAAAATAAACATTATAATATGAAAGTTTGAGAGAAACACATTTTTTGATCATTCCCAAAAGTTATATTTGAGTGACAAAGTCTCTTTTGAATGTTAGCTCCACAAATATTTGTATTTATAACCCTTTTGCTGATTCATTTTTTTTCAACACACCAATATGAATTTATTTCTTATTTTTTTGTCTCAAAAAAGATGTTTTTTGTTAATTCTTGCGCCCACCCTTGCAATAGATTAGCGCCCCACAGTTTGGAAAACTCTGGTATTAATCATAAAATTTGTGATATTATTAAAGCAAGTATCAAAGGCTAAAATTTTTTCCGTATTGAGGTGTTAAAGGATAAAAATTCGTTTAATACCTCAATATGGAGAAAATTTTAGTCTTTAATAGAAGTTTTATGGCTTACACCGTTTTATAAAATTTGTCCAAATAATACAAAAAATATTATTTGGACAAATTTTTGAAATAACAATATCGTGATATAAACACACAATTAAGATATCTATAAACGAGATGGAACAGGATGGGTCTAAGCACTGGAAGACCTATAGCTATCGAGGCCAGGGCGGAAGTCTCCCTGTGCCCCCTACTTGGAATGATCACCATACAAAATATCAACATAAATACATACTTGACATTTATTTCATCAAAATTAAACACCCTTAAATGATTTGGAAAACAAAAAATCTTATGACTAACATAAACTTTTAAACATAAACATAGCACATTTATGCGTAATCATCCTCCCAGAATACAAAATCCCTTTTTTATATTCCTACACATAGTTATATATACTTAAAACTTAAGGTTCTTTTCGGAGGCCTCCTAATCAGAGACCCGGTGTGGTCCGCCCCCTTGGTACGCCACTGGTCGCAAGGTAAAAAGTTTTGAGATATTTTTCGTGAATATATACGCCAGAAATCTTAAACTACAGAAGACACTACAGGCACTCCATAATTTGAAAAAGACTTTTCGTGGAAGCCTCTATTCGTTTCCCTCCAAGAAATATTTAATGTTTTAGACTTATGCGTTTAGTCCTATAATGAAAAATATATCTGCTAGAATTTAATTGTAATAAATGGGAACCTATCGTGATGAATTGATCAAGAAAACAAAGTAGAAATATACTATTTTAACCAAATTCACCGTTTTGTATTTCTCAATATTTTGTTTTAAGAGATATATTTCTCTAGATTCTAGAGAATGCATCATGGAATAAGATTGTTTAAACAAAATTTTTCACTACCTATCTTGCCAACCGTCTTAAGTTTCCCAATCTGTATTAGCTATAATTTATAGTCTATGTATTAAATAATAATAAATAAGGATAAAAGCTGTTTGTTCGTTTTAAATGATTTATACACAGCACACTATACTACATCTAGTAATTCCGATAAATCTTACTTTGATAGTTTAATGTTATTTGAAATATTGTTTAGAATAAAATATATTGTTTCTTAGAACAATAGTTTCACAATAAGTTCAATGATTAATTTTATATTCAAATTTTTTCTTCCGAAATCAGTCGAGCCATCTTGCTCTTCCACTAGAGTAGACGATTCAATTCATATATTTTAAATGCTTTTTTTTTAATAAAGATCCTTAATCTTATTATTAAGTAATCATTTCAACATCAAAGTGTTCAATTATAACGATGTTTTCTTTAGAAAAAATTTACAGACTTGCATAAATATTGTAAAGAAAATTCTCAAAATTAGCTAATCTTCCTCTATCATTTATCTAGAAATTTTTTCAAAAAATTTACTGATTAATATGCTTACTATTTAAATATTTTAATTTTGACGATCCGAAAGTATTTTGGCTTTTATAATTTTGTCTTCTTTATTTATATTACAGTAAATAAATTATTTATCATATGTTTGTTTGTTTTAGACCAAGGATGGAAAAAGCTTTACAAAAGTGCGTGCCAAAATTGTTTAAATTATTGTAAAAATTATTCCTCGCGTGCTTATCCAAATTTTTAACAATATACCTGCTCAAAATTTTGCGTGTCCATAAAATTTGTCGGAGTACCACTTTGAACATACGTGCTGTAGGTTCATCACTCTTGTTTTGGATTATTAAAACCATTTATTTTTAATATATTTTTTTCCCTATATGTCTCTTGTTATGCAGAACTACTAATGTTTAAGTCTAACTACTAATGACTAAAGCTAATGTTTAAGTCAATAATAGGCTTTGAAATTCTTTATTCAATTGTCTTTTTAGTAATCTTTCTGAAAATTCAAAAAGATATATGATAGAGTCAAAGTTTTATTTGAAACTCAACAATGTTTTCTTTTGTGTGGTAAATTTTCTGACTTAAGTGTTGACTGCTCCTTTCCACTCAAACAGAGTACTAAGGGAACTGTCATAGGTACGGTGATCATATTTTTTTGGAGAAAATAAAGGAAAAATAAAGGACAAAATAAATGGGGAAAACAAAGGAGTGAAACAAATAAATGCAACTTGCTTTTCATATTATGAAAAGCAAGTTACATTTATTTGTTTCACTAAAACTAAAGAGCCTTATAATATTTATTATAAAATATAATAAACAATGTCAATAATAAACAACACAACATTTTAAATAATCATATTAATACTTTAAAAAAAATTAATTTTGATATTTATCTCAAGAATGAACTTTTTTAATAAATCGGTTTGTGTTTTAAAAATTCATAAAAATCACATGGAAGTTGCATTTACTATAAATCCTGGTATGAATACATGCTTTCAATGCTTCGACTTATAACTGGGTTTTCTTAATGGTCCACATATTATTCACTAATGAAAATACCCGTTCAGTGAGGGCATTAGATCCAGAGAGACAGAAGCAAAATTTGACGATTTTTAAACGATATGTATTTGTCTGTATTTTAAAAAAAATTCTAACCTATCTATGTCGGCAGGACTCGTCATTTTGTCGCCATTCTTTAATCTTTTCGCAGGTGATAACACAAAATAATGACAGTTTCATGTTTGTGTGGACTGTCTGTTACGCACTGGTATTCAATTTACTATTTTAACTTACAAAATAAAGGACAAATTGGCCATTTTTGAAAAAAAAATAAATAAATAAATAAATCTAAAGGACAGAGAAATGTAATAAAGAACTGTCCTCTTAAATAAAGGATGTATGGTCACTATAGTCATAGGCCAAATGGAAATGCCAAGTTAGGAGCAAGAAAATGAAGAGTGAACAATTTTTTAACTATTGACTTTATAAAGAAGAGTCAACAATGATTGAATGAACTTTTTATAATCATTAGAAGAATTATATTAATGATAATGTTTAATATTCATAAAAATAAACAAAAATAAATTCAGCATAATTTGATCATAAAATTTAATCAAATAAATTAACAAAAAACAATAGATGAAATATTAAATCAACTTTTATATTATTCACTGGTTAATTTGATAATAAATATTAATTTTCAGAAATTCAGAATTGAAATTACATATTTTTTTTAATGTGTTGGAGAAAATTATTTGCATATGTTATGCTAATCAATTTTCTCTACATTGTAATTACAGAGTATTAAAATCCAAATCTTTTTTTCTATAATTTCATATCATAAAATCATCATTTTTAAATCTGTATTCATCAATCTGATCTCTTGAATAAATTTATTGTTATTATAAAAAAAATTACAGAATTTGTTAAAAAGAAAAGTTATATATGTATACAATGATGCATATCAATGGTGAATTTGTTTTGAAACATTAATTAAATAATACTAGAGATGTAACTTTGTATAATTAATCGCAATATTGAATATTAATACCTTATTATTTTTGTTACTGAATGACAGTATAACATGACACTACAATAAATTAAATTTTCAGAAGATTAAACTGAAAATAATTAATTTTACTTAGTTGTATAATCAATAATTCACTTTAATAAATCTGTTTTTCATTTATTAATTTATACTTTAAATTTTTAAATTAGTTTACCTTTTGTTTTCCTCAATTAATTTAGTTGTTGTATATCATTTGATTACAATATATTTAATTTAATATTTTTGAACATACACAATTGGTAGTTTTATTTTAACAAATTTTAGTTATTTTTCTAGATAAGAATAAAAACATTAATATTTAAAATTTTATCTGGGAAATTTTTTTATAGATTATTTATTCAGTTCTTGTTAAACACATTATCAAATTTTTAATAAATATAAAATATGTGAATTATATTTTATTAAAACAAATATTTTTAAAAATATCTGAAAATAATTTTTATATTGTTAAATAAGAATATAATAATAATGATCAGATTACAAACTCCATAAACTGCTATAAACATAGATATGATCAGAAAGATGATTCATCAAAATCTAGTTAAAATACATATTAAAATCACAAACACTTTTATATTAAAATGCATACAGTTCTAGAGAACAAGACACACCAACTATATTGAGATAAAACAATATTCACAGACAAAACAGTCATTGTAGCAAACAAGATATCATATTGATTGACAAATAAAATTGAATATTTTATAAGCATTGCTATCTATAATGCAAATAATCTATACTCAACACACACTGCTAAAACTGTTAAGCATATATACTTAGGAATAAATACCACTAATATTTGGATAAACATATCAAACTACTAAATTTGCCACTACTGTATTATCCTCAGAATAATTGAACAGATTTACACAAGAACAATTATTTATAGCTATAGAAAGCAACAATTCTAAGTGCATGCAGTGTTATTAAAAAATTTCTCAATAGAAATTAATATTTTCATGAGTACACAATAATTTTCCTTCTCTACTTAAATGATACTAAACCTTGGCCTATACATTATTCAGGGTATTTTCTGTGGAGAAAATTTCTCCAAAGAATAACAATAATACAGTACAAAGAAATGCTGATTTTACAGCTTCCAATTATTACAAAAGTTTATCTGGATCCAAGAAATACCAGATTTGGTAAAGTAATTGGCCATATACACAATTTAATAAATTAAATTATACATTATACAGAACAATATTTGTTATTTTTAATTCATTATTTATAT
Source organism: Androctonus mauritanicus (assembly GCA_011317285.2). Lineage (NCBI taxonomy): Eukaryota > Metazoa > Arthropoda > Arachnida > Scorpiones > Buthidae > Androctonus > Androctonus mauritanicus. The sequence continues at coordinate 5,635 of WUQG02013711.1, read as the reverse complement.
ATCTTTAACATATAAATGAGTGCAATAAAGCAGTACAATACTGTATTTAGTACTGCATAGTAGTATTCTAGTCCTAAATGTAGTATAGTTTATTGATTGGTTATAATGTTTGCTAGGTAGCTGTTTATTACTGTAATTATTACACTTATACTGTATGCTTGTAACATAAACTTTCAGATTCAGCAGTAGAGGACATCATTCCTCCACATTAGGCCATCAAATGAAAGATATACTTCACACTCAACACAAATTTTTGAAAACATGGAACTTAAATTGAATCAATTAATTATAAGACAAATAAAAATATGGATATTGTTAATTTTTCTATTTGATTAATTGTTATTATAAGAAAAATAAGAATATTTCGAAAATTTTTTTTGTTATTGAATTTTCAATTTTTACAAACTAAACTGTCGTTTGTAGTGCCATCTGTTAGCAATTTCAATTAAAAATATAAATAAAATACCTTATTTAGCCAAACAGTTTAACTAGACATGCCAAAATAATTAAAAAAAATAACTTTTTGTTGAGTATTTTTAATTTAATTCCTTTGTTTTTTGAAAATTACTGTTCAAATATTATTATTTAAAAAAAATAAACTAAAAATAGAGATGAATTTTAATGAATGAATGCTAAAAATTATTTTATTATTATTATTGTTTTCAAAATAAAATCATTAAAATGCAAAGAAAAAGTAGTCTGCTATGAAAATCAATAATTTTAGCATTTTATAAATATTTCATTTTTATTTATAGGGAAAAAAGATAAACAGTGTGGAAGAAAATTCTTTCAGATTGTTATCTTTTAAATTCTTTTAGAATATAAATGACACTTAAAGTTGAAGGAATAAATAACAAACTGTCAAATAAGAATATTCTATACATCATACTTTTCTAAAATGTTTTAATAAAAATTTTTTTTTTTTTCAAACTTTATTTGAATTTCATTTTTTCAAAACATTTTTTCTTTTTGTTTTATACTGAATTTGCAGCAAGAAATTTATTATTCATTTATACAAAACACAAGATAACTTTTTTTAAAGAAATACTTTAAAAATATTATTATTATTATTATGCAAAAAAAAAAAATAAATAAATAAATATTATAAATGATTTTAATATAAATGGTAATAAATTTCATGATTCAATAGAAATGTTTATGTTGATACAAAATTAAATTACATTTTTCTTGAAAATATTTAATAAATTTTTCCTTAAAACAATTAAAGTAAATAATATATATATGTATATATTTATTATTTATTTGTATACATTTTTTATAATAATTCAGTTATAATAATATTGAATATTGCATATCTTGAATATATGTTATCTGATAATGGAAAAGAATCTGCAGTTAAAAAAAAAAACATATACAAATTAAGATGATAAAAATTTAAATATTATGCATTATAAAGAGCAATATTTGTTATTTTTAATTCACTATTTGTATATATATATATACACACAAATTCCGTGGAACACAGTTTGAATAACAGTGTTATTCAAACTGTGTTCCACGGAACTCTGGGGCTTCACAAAATGTCCTAAAGGGTTCCATAAACATACATAAAAAATATTCTTCAAAATGATGAAAATAACTTTTATTTTGTAGTACTTTTTAACTTTTATTATAATACAGTATAATAAAAGAAGATTACAACGTTTTTCTTTATATGTACTACCTAGATTGTGAATATTATATTGTTTTATGATCCCGGGTTCCGCGAAATAATTTTATACTCATAAGGGTTCCTTAAACTGACAAAGTTTGAAGACCACTGTTGTACAATATAGCTGCAGATTCAGTGTATATTTCAGTATATATATATACAAATAGTGAATTAAAAATAAGAAATGTTGCTCTTTATAATGCATAATATTTAAATTTTTAACATATTAATTTGTATATGTTTTTTAACTGCATTATACATGCAGTTAAAAAAACAAAACTTGGTACGTCACTGCATGTACAATATACATGCAGTGGCGTACCAAGGGAGGCGGAGGAAGCGGACCGCCCCAGACCTCTGATCAGGGGGCCTCCAAAGAACCTTAGGTTTTAAGTATATGTACCTATATGTAGGAATATAAAAAAATGGACTTTGTGTTCTGGGAGGATGATGACGTATAAATGTGCCGTGTTTATGTTTAAAAGTATATGTTAGAAGCGCTGATGCTATAATTTTATAAGATAGGAACCGTTTTCAACCCCTCATGCGGCAGTTCGGGTGGTACGTACGTCTCTAACAAGTGCAGAAAGTGGGTGGGTAAGCATGTGTCAAAATACTGTTACAAACTAAACAAAAACAGTTTTAGCTTTTTTAACTGATAGAAAAATTAACAATTTTGATGTTTTACTAAAATATTTTTAACTTAAATATTTTAGTAAAACATCAAAACTGGCTTTTTAAAATATATGTTTGTTTGCTAGATGTAAGTTGTTTTTTTTCTTTAGTATTAAGATTTTTTGTTTTATAAATCATTTTAACTGTTTAATTTTGATAAAATAAATGTTAACTATATATCTGTGTTGACATTTTGTATAGTGATCATTCTAATTACGGGGCCCCAGGGAGACTTTCGCCCTGGGCCTCAATAGCTGTAGCTCCGCCGCTACATAAAGAATACATGTTCAAATTAAGATGATAAAAAGTGTAATAAAAATATTTTATTTGTTGTCTTTCCTTGTTCTGTCCTACATTTTTGTTGAATGATGACTACTCTTTATGTTATAATTATTTATTAAGATTATAAAAGAAGATTTATCTTGTTGTTAAGTCGTCATCTAGATATTTTTCCGTAATAAAGTGCTTGCATTTCTAACTTTAAATCGATATATCTGTCTTCGTGTGCTTTTAAGAGAGAGAAAAATATATATACGAAAGAAATTATTAAATAAATAAACTCGTTAAATTTTATTAGATGCAATATATATCTTCTAGTCTCGACGCTCAAAACTGCATTAAAATATTTTCAAAACTTGTATAATGTGGTCTAAGTCAGTGGCTACTGTCCGCAAAATGTCATCCAAACTGTATTTTTATTTTCTGATAAAATGTATCCAAAATATAATTCAAGGCGAATTTTTATAAAAACTGGCCCGTAGCACATAAAAATTCGCTATTTCTCTTGCCAAATGTTCTATTTATAGTTGCCGTAAAATGCGCAAAATTTTAACTTTTTGTCTCAAGTAAAACTTTGGCAATATAACTGGTTTATTTGAAAGAGTAAATCTCATCATATTTAACGGCAAACTCGTACCTTTTCTATATAACTATAATGAATAAAATATACCTATAATGACAATTCGGAGCTTTATAAGTATATTTTATTATCCAAGATGTAAGTTATAATTTATTTAAAGACAGTCATCATAATCTTTCCTTTTTTTTAAAGTTTTAAATGCCCATTAACATTGTTTATCACATTAATTATTTTTTTATGGCAATTGTTATATCTACTTATGTCATATTAAATAAGAGGTTATCATATTTTTAGTTATTAGTAATTTTTTACCTTTATTACTAACGTTAAACAAAAATTTTTTATGTGTCTTTTTACTTTTAATCATAAATATTTAATGAAGTGAATTTTTTTTATGACCTTAAATTATTGTGAAAAATTTCACAATAATTTAAGTTAACTCGGGGAAGACAAGAGTGGGGGAAGATGAGAGTTTTGTGATATCTCGTTCAAACATCAACAAATGGCAGGACTTTCCTGCAGCTTAGCGTGAGGCATCCAGTGTGAAGGCTGCTGTTATGAATATTCCGTATTATATCCACTTTAATCAGTGGATATAAAGTGGATATCAGCTTTAATCAGTGAATACCGAATATTCATAACAGCAGATCTGGCGTGTGAACGAAATATCACAAAACTCTCATCTTTCTCCACTCTTGTCTTCCTCCTAGTTACCTTACTATTAATGATTTATGTTATTTGATAAGCTAGCAGGAAAATCATAATGTTTTTTTTTCTTTTAAATTATATTTTGTAAACTGTGTGATATATAAACTACCGAACGAAAGCAGATTTATAAATTTAGAAAATATATTTTTAGCGTTGAGCCACTTGCTATCGATTGCTGATATATATTTTCATTTAAAAATCGAGTTTTTGTCTCTTTGGAAGAGAAGCATCAATAAGATCGTCACATAAGCAATAAATTTTCTATAATCCACCTGCTATAAAGTCTATTGAAAAAAATGTCACTATTATTTTGACACAAATATACTGCCTAATATTTTATTAAAACTGTCGTTAAAGAGGCTATTTAATAAAAACTGCCAAAACTCTAGCAGGTGCTCCACTGGCGTCATCAATTTTAAGCGGCATGACATATAACGTTATACGAGTTTTTGGCAATCGATTCAAATTGGTTAAATTCTCGATTAAGTACACAGAACGATCAAGAAGGATTCGATGTACTGCAAAACTAGGTTTGGTGTCGAAAGATGATGTATCTATTCCGACACCGTAGATATTCCTCTTTTGAATTATCCATTCAGCAGCGTCTGTCGAAAGAGTCGGAAAGTGAAGATTTCCATTGTCGTCCGTACCGAAATACATCTTTTCGTTATTCCAAAAGCGATCCCATCCGGTTAGAACCAACAGAACGGAACCTGGAGGAATTTTCCCGTTTTCTTTTTCCCAAAATATTAAATCTTCTGACGTCAGCTGTGCATTGGGATTTTTATAAGTTTTATATCTAATATCCACTACAACAGCAGGTGCTATAAATCTCTGTAACGGTATGTCACTGACGTTCCATCCTGATGTGGAAACGTGAGATGGTGCATCTACGTGAGTCCCAATATGAGTGAGAGTTTTTATTCTTTCTGTTTTAAACCTACAAGAAATGAAGAGAAGTATATTAAACGAGATAAACACAGAATAAATTTATCTTGGGCATCCTATGCACATACTCAGTAGTACTGAAAATATTGAACAGTTTTGTTAAGAATTTTCTGATTGATAAAAAAATTTTTTTAATGCTAATTATAAATAATTTATGTAATTTAAAGGCTTATATAAATTATTTATTAATTAAAAAAAGAAATTATGTTTGTATATCAATCGATAAACGTACTTACAAGGAATCATTTCCAACTGTTTTTAGAACTTTCATCCGAAATTTACTGCCATTTATTGCAGGATTCGACGGAATATTTGGATTTAACGTATGAGATAGATCAACAAAAACGATTTTTCCGTCTTCATCGCATTCAATCTCCGTTATTAATAATATAATAAAAAAATGACAAATTAAGTCGAAACAGGAAGTCATCATTACGGACTTTAATTCAAAATGTTAACGTTCATAATCGTGCCCTAAAATTATTTAAAAATAAATACAACGAATTATAAATAATTATCTTCCAAATTATTATGCTTAGTGCAAATAATTTTAATCATTTTTCTATTATTTATTATTTTGAGCATAATTAACACCTTTTAGAAAGTTATTAATTATTCAACTTAAAAAATAGGCACCGATAGCAGTAGGTTATTCAAATCAAAGTTTTGATTTGAATAACCCATTGCTTTTGGTGCTTGAATAACTTACTGCTGTTGGTGCTTGTTTTTTAACTGGAATATCTTGGTAAAGCAGTTACACTTTTGATTATTAT